>OY723385.1:62878569-62897508 GCA_963210295.1 Ophion ellenae
AAAGGCAAAGTATCCATCTTTTTCACGCCACCTTTCCTCGAACATCCAACCAGACAGACCAATTTTCCAAAAATATAGCCATCGTTTCAGCATCGCTTTCTAACCCTACCGGGTTGATTCCAACCTGAAAAAAAAACTCATGCCAAGACACTGCATGCCCAGAAATTACTGCCATTGGTAAAGCAATCATTGTCTTTGCTAAAGCCCAATATCTGGTTGTCCATTCCTAGTCGGCAGATCCGTGAGCAGCCTCCAAAAAGCCGAGAACGATCTTCGACCGTGTTGAATATGCACATCAAGACATACACAAACATAAAAATTGATCGCCGCACGCTGAAACAAAAAAGTTCGCGTCGATCAATTCTCTCCGAATAACCGGCCTCATATACAATCGACAAGGTAGACCCACGTTGATGAAACAAAATTACAACAAAAAAAAAACAAAGTAACACCCCGCTGCGCATAGTAAAAATTTCCGGCCCTCAGCTTTCCCTCGTGGCCTGGGCGCGATGCTCGCGCAGTGTTCCCTGCCTTCTTATTGTTATTCCTACCGTAGCTTGCGTCATTCTGAAAAGCTGTCGGATGGAAACATGCGGAAGAGTGTTGGCGATGTCGCTGATCGTTGGAATGTCACGATGGGGTAGTGAAAATTGCACGACGAGAGAGAGAGAGAGAGAGAGAGAGAGAGAGAGAGAGAGAGAGAGAGAGAGAGAGAGAGAGAGAGAGGAAGGGAGAGATAAGAGAGAGGAGTAAAAGAGAAAAAGAAGTCTTGGCCTCCAGACCAAGGTACGAGAAGTGATCCCAGAAGGAAGACCACCTCCTAGGGTCGAAGAGCCCCACGCTAGCGATGCGCTTATTTGACACCCCGAGCGACAAACGGCCAGCTTATTACCTTTCTCCTCCCCCCTCCTCTCCCCCCAGGAATAGCATACCATCGACGTGCCGTTTCGAAAGGCCCTCGTCGTCTCCGTCTTATACCCCGCGTCGCGAAGTGCCGCGAGAGTGCGGGAGAGACAACCCCGCTGATACTCGATCTTCGAGTTCCTTGCAACGACATCGTCCATCGATTTCTCCTTATCTGATCGCTCCTCGAGGGATCTGATCGCTCCCTCCCCTTTGTGCTATCAAACGTTATGTATATGGGGAAGGTGATTTTGAAGAAATTCAACTTCGAAGACCGTCCCTATAGTAGATGTTATTGTACCCATACGTAACACTATGTAAACCCAAATGTCTTCAAAATGTTCTTTCCACTCACTCACATTCTCTCTCCCTCGCTCTCTCTCACTCTCTCTCTCTCTCTTACACACATATACATATATTGTGCAAGAGCATGGATGCATTCTTATGCAAGGCTCAGGACAGGAACGGGTAACGAGTTTTGAAGATATTCGAATTGATGCTGGCCATAGGGAACATCCTCAAAGAGAATGGACACGAGGTAGACCGTATGTCGTCAATGGCGGACCCAGGGGGATGTGCCGTGACTCATCTCGGATGGCCCGTTTACCACAAAATCCTCATACGGTCATCCAATTGTTGTGTCACGGTATTTCACGGATACGTTATGTAACCAGTAGGTGCATAGTGTGCGTATGCACGTATGCACGTAAAGCACTATAAGGTATGAGATCGAAACTCATATCATGTTGCGCACGCCATGCTGCAGCGGTTTATCGTCACGATTAAGAACCCCCATATGGTAAGTAAAGTATATCGTATACTTCGAGCATCAAAAGTTGTTATGCACAGGTATCTGCAAACATGAAACATACGAGTATCGTATACATGCAGGAAACACGCAACGAAAGAACACAGTAGGAAGACCTTTGCGAGGTATTTTATTTCGCTTGTGTAGAGTGTCTCAAAATGACCTGACATTGTAATTTATTAAGAGGAGGGTAGGGGTTTCAGCGTGAAAAAAAAACACTTTTTTGCGATTTTTTTTCATCTATATGGATAGACTAAATTTATTGAAACCTTTTGTACATTGTTAAGTGTCATTTCAAGAACATTCCGTGAAATTTGTACGCGAAAATTTCGCGTTTTTCGCGAAACCACTTTTTCAAAGTCCATGTTCACTGCCATTTGAAAACTACATGACCGATTTATTTCAAACTTGGTACACACTTTCTACATATAAAATACCTCCCCCCAACGGTTAGTTTGAGATTTCTTACATTGAGGGGGTTTTCCACCCCCAAAATGGCGGGATTTTGCGTGAAAAATAGCACTTTTCACTTTACATTACCAGCAAAAATTTAGAAATGACAAAAAAATTATCAAAGACCGTTGGGGGGAGGATTTGATGATACTTTGACTAAATTTTAATGGTACTTGATTTCAGAGAATTTCTAGCCGACATACAGTGAATACCGCAAATCGTGTTTTTCCAAAGGCGTTCTTGGCAAAGCTTTGTCACCGGCTTGTTTGTGCATATTTTCGGGTACAAATTGCACGGTATGTTCTTGAAATGATACTTAACAATGTTCAAAAGCTTTCAATACATTTACTCTATCCATATAGATGAAAAAAAATTCGCAAGAAAGTGTTTTTTTTTCACGCTGAAACCCCTACCTTTCCCTTAATCAAACATATTGTTTGTTTGAAAAGTACGAATATTTTTGTTTTAATGTGAGGTACGAACATGGAGGTTATTTGTGGAACACAATCTATCTATCTATCTATCTATCTTCTATATTTATATATTATTATTTATTATCATTATATATATATATATATATATATATATATATATATATATATATATATATATATATATATATATACAGGATGAGGCACATAAAGTGTTACGAAGCAATAGCACTCAAACTATTGATTATATCCAAAAATGTTTCACACAAAAGTTTCAGTGTTCGACAAGGCCGTCATACTGGACCACCCTATTTTTTTCGGTGGAGGCGCTGAGGACACGTCAAGGTTAACTCCACTCTTTTAAATGGAATGGTACATCTTTTTCAACCATCTTGTGCAGCACCTCAAGCCGCATAAAAAACATCAGAGGGTCAAAGTCGTTCAAGGTCATTCAAGGTCAGTATCGATGATACAAATGTAAATATCTTGGATCAAATCAAATGAAAACATTAAAGCAACAACAATAAGGTTGCAGTGTACCCTCGCACAAAAATCAGACGAACCTAACGTTCACGTAACGTTCGTTTTCTCGATCAATCGATGGCAGCATCCGAGCTTATGACATTCCTAATTGTCCGCGAGTATCCTCCAAGTTTCGATGTAGTATGTATGGAAGAAGGACACGATGTTCGATTAATCCGGATGTGGTTATCACACTTGGCAAATACATTTGACCGTATAAGAGCGAACCGTGAGGTTCCTGTACTACACGAGTTTCAGGTGAGGTCTGAGCACGTTTCAATCCTCCCCCCTGACAACTCCACCTCTTTCGCCTGTCTCCCTCCCGTCCTCGTCGCTGCACTAGCACATACATACCCATGTACGAGTGCTAGAATATCCGGGATCGGAGGATGCCGCCGCGAGACCTAGATGCCTCCACAGTATCCACAACGATATCGACCTTATCGCGCCCACACGGATTATCGTGTTAATCTCGTGTACACGTGTGTACCCAGTGTGCATCACAACCGGAGTATATGGCCGATGGAGGCGTTCATTACTGCTGCTATATTGCCAGTTATACGACGAGGTCCCTCGATTGCTCATCTTCATTTATGCCCATGCAGAAACTTGCTGGGGAGTCACATAATCCTAACATATCCCTATACACTGCAAAAACAAATGTGTTGCTTTTACACACTTTAGGTGTGTAAATGACTGTAGACAATTTTTACACGATTTAACGTGTGTGGAAAATAATGGTGTGAAATAACACGGAGATATGCGCTCAAAAAACACACTCACGCGTGTTTTTTTTCTTATAGAGGTTGAAACGTGTAAAACGTGTCGACAGCCATTTTTACACACTCAAAGTGTGTAAAAACAACACACTTATTTTTGCAGTACTGTATATACATAGGATGCGTCGAAATAATAAATTGAATGACAAAAGCTTTTTATCGTCAAAATATATGCATTTATTGAACTGAACTCAACAGTACTTCTATGTGACTCTGTACACTGAGAAAAAAACCAATTGAATCAAAAAACATATTGGTTGATCCAAATGAATGTGCTGCTGCGGAGTGTCACCGATATATGATATTGTTACAATACTATAAAACATTGGAAAACGTGATTGATTTAAATAACATATTATTTTATTTGAAAAAGCTCTTCTGTTCTCTGAATATCTACATTATGCTTCGAATAAAATTATATTTTATTGAAATCATTCTGTATGCAATCCGTAGATGTATGGATGAAATAATTAAGCGGTTGCTACAACATTTTTTATTTCGTACAAAATATAATCAATAGAATTAATTATTTCTTTACTGCATCGAATCAAATATGCCATGGGACGTAAGTTTTTCAATTTGTTTTAAGTCTTAAATAAAAAGTGACCATTAGGATGATCATCCACGATAATAGTGGAGAGAATATCAGATATCCGATGAAATATCCATGGAGAGAATATCAGATATTCAACTGATAAGAACAGATACGACACTTTGATCTTAGCCACAGGCCAAGAAGCGATACTCTTTAGAGTTTCTCCGGCGTTTGAGTAGATTTTCGGTTCGCGCTACGCTTACGAGAAACGAGCGCGCGTGCGGCTTCTAGCGGTTACTCCGAGAACTACGGGTTTCCTCACACCTATAATTTCGGTGGCGCTCGGCCATGATTTCGTTGAATTTTTTCAACCAAATGCGCAAGAAACAAATTTTATTTTCGCATAATTTTTTAACCAATTCAGACATTTGCTTAACATTTTTCAATCAAAATAAAATATTAATATTTTAACGGATAATGTACTTGGAAATCAATATCGGATATGGTGAAAACAATAAAATAACATATTTACTCAACAGAAATTTTATCTGATCCAAACGAGCGAAATTCAATTTTTCTTGTGTGCTCGAACCAACAATATTCATGTTATGAATTGAAACGCTTTTTTCGTGCGTTCAGAAAATGTATTCAGAACTATATAATTTATTCGTGATACATTTTTAGATAGATTCAATAATATATTGTTCTCGGCTATCAATATATATTTTGAATTTAAAAAAAGAACTTTTACTTTTATGATGTTATTAAAGTCAATAGCGTTTTGTTTGGACGAATAAATCCGATTATTTCCACCAACAATTTTACAATTGAATCAACGAAATTTAATCCAATAATACCAATCATATTGGATCAATGATTTTTTTCTCAGTGTAGTATGTATGAGAGGTGTCACTGTTTTTCTTGCATTCGCATAGGCACGGTTCTCATACAGCTTTACGATGATGGCCGCTTTTTGCTTGTCAGTGATGGCCTCGAAACAAAAATACGTCGCTGAAGATTCAATGCAGCTATCGAGGTTTTAGAAAATAGATTCCAATTTCAGGTTCTTCCACGTGACAAACTCAAAAATGATATATAAATAAAACAAAGTGTTAAGACCAAATGTGGTCTTCAATTGACCGGTTAATCAGTCTATGTAAAATCAACTAATGAGCTTCACGTGATGCAGTAACCAAGGTGATTTTTCAAAAATATGATCAATAACTGGCAATTAACACACTTAAACTGTGTCGCTTTTCCCCGTGTTATTGTTGCTCGTGTGATGCTATCAACTTGTGTTGTTTAGTCCAATGTGCGTAAATATGCGTCTTGTATGTTGATTCTGCACGCTTTATGTGTATTCGAATAAGCGTGTTTTTGATGGGGACAGCTACGAAGGTGTCTAATAATTCAACGCGTAAAAATTGAACACTCACGTGTGTAATTCTAGCGCACTACGTGCGTAATTGTAATGCAATTACGTAACGTGTATAGAATCAACATGGCAACGCGTGTCTAGCCTTTATGTTATGTTACTTCTACATACTTTGAACACACGTCAAACACGCCTTGTTTTTGCAGTGTAGGGATTTGATAGGGACGCCGCACACACGGAGTCCACATTGGAATCGAAGCAAATTGGTCGTTTGAGAATTTATTCGTCGAAATTTTCAATCGGAATTTGTTGGAACTACAAAAAAAATATCCTTTCGTGATCCTGTGCAGAAATTTGTTTAAGAGTCCCAAGATGCACCCACATGTCTTTAGGGGGTTTACGCAAATTTCGTAACGCAATTTGGGCGGGGGGTCCGGCCAGTCGTTAAGGGGTAACCCCCACTTGCGATTTTGAAAAAATCGATTTTTGTTTGAGTTGTTGCGATAATTTTGTGATTTATTTATTTTGAATAAATCTTCGAGTTTTCGTGCGAGACGTTTAGAGTACCAATTTTTTTAGATTTACTCCAGAGTTGGAACTTCACTTGGGAAGATTGTTGCTGTCCTTGAGGGAGCACGAAAAAATATCTCGATTTTTTCAGACGCGAAACGGTCAAGCCAGAAAAAAATTATTCAAAGTATTTGTAAATGTAGAATTTAAAAATACGATTTTTGAATAAGTAGTTTAAGGAGTTACCCCCACTTGCGATTTTGAAAAAATCGATTTTTTTTATTGCATTTTTTTGAAGTATAAGTATCTGAGAATATGTCCTGAAAATTTCAAGTCGATCCGAACAAAATTGACTGGGATATAAGCGTTGAAAGAGAAGAATCCGCGTTGAAAGAGCGTTGAAAGAGAAACTTTAAACGCGTTTTTCTCAAAATGGCATTTCTGAAGTCGATGACCAAGATTACTCGAACATTAATGAACCGATCTTCTTGAAATTTTGCAGGCTTGTTTAATACATAAAAATGTAGTCTTTAATCGTTCGATTTTTTTTCTCGAAAAAAATGGCCGTTTATAGCCAAAAAACGGCCGTTTTTTTTCGTTAAAATCGAACCATTAACTTTGACTGTCCGCCATTTTGTGCAAAATGAATATTTTTTTAAATCCTTCGATTGAAGACTAGTTTATACTTATATTTGACTAAATCCATCCGCATTTTTTTTTTCAGATGATCCACTTCGCCGCAATGTTGGTCACCGCAAATCGTGTATATAAAAACATTATTTCATTGACGGCCATTTGCCACTAAACAATGTAATATTTTTCAATAAAAAAATTACTAAAAGTTCTTCAAGATGTGTTCTTTAAGATGGTGTATTGATCGATTAAAAAAGTTTTGTAGTTTTCTTTAAAAAAATTCATGACAAAGGCCTTTTTTGCGCTACAAGTGGGGGTAACGCCTTAAGGTCAAATATATTCGAACATTGACGATACCGCAATACGCTCAAGACGACAGTCAAAGGACTTTCAAAGCAACCGGTGTAGGTGTTTTGTGTATGGACGCGTACAAAACACATGAACGTCCACTTTGCTTTCCCAATGTAGGTATCCATTTTTTTAAACGTTTTACTTAACTATAATTTAAACTTTTTTTCTGATGGATACAAAATACATTTTTCAAAATATGTCTCGATGCACATCGTTATTCTGTACACAAGAGTACTGCATCGATTGGTGCATTGAAAATATGATTTTATTATAAATATATATATATATATATATATATATATATATATATATATATATATATATATAGTGTGTGGGGATGTAGCCTGTGAGCTATTTCTCGACGACAGGCGACTATCTCCGAGACTGGGAAGCGAACTCGTGACCGGCCGTATTGGTATAAGTTTTTTCGCAGTTTCCTTATACCCGTGGCAGAAAATGTCATGATGAATGCGATACAGAGGGGGAAATCGGCTGCGGCCGCAAGGCGGGGATCGTTTAGGAATGTGGAGTGAAGAAAATGGTGGGAAATGTGATAAGGGGAAATACCCCATACGTGGAAGCTACAATAAGCGAAGCGTTCGCCGTCGCAGAGACAATCAAAAAAATTAATTAGTTTTTATTTCTTTTATGCATCCGTGTAAAAAAAAAACACCTACTGAAAGAATCTGAGGAGCATGATTTGAACCCGGAAGGGATGCTTTATGGTTCGGGCATGAAAGGTTCTAGGTACCTATGCATGAAAGTTCTGCGTCTTCTCGCAGAGCGCCCAAAATAACGCCCTTATTGTTACTACGACTGAGACGCCATTTTGGATTTTTCCCTATACGTCAACACATGTAGAATGAACCCTCCAAACCTCATTTTGACAATTTTTTTAGTATTCTCAAAAAAATCCCAAAAAGTCTCATTTTTTGGTGAACTACATAGATGTAACGTCCTAAGGGGAGGTTACCGTCGAGAGGCATGAAAAATGCATGAACTTCGGGAATTTTTTTTGTAAATACTATAAATACTTTTGCAAATGGGCTCCAACGTATTTTATTTTTCTCTCATAGAGTGTAAATTCCTATTGTATTTTTTAAAAATCCTAAATGGCGACTCCAGCTCCTGTTGAGTACAGCGGCCTTGCCAGTTCATTTGAAACAAAAACGAGTTAAAAATGATTAAACTGGATTGAATTTCGGGGGCCTTTTTTGTTTCTGAACAACCTCTGAATATCAAAATGGCAGCTATTTAAAAAAAACCCAATTTTTATGCCCAGTTTTTTTTTGCTACAGCGGACGAAAAAACGTCTAAATCAATTTTTGATAAAAATCGCTTCCCGATGGCCCCGCAAATTGAATTTCTTTTTAATTGCACAGAAATTCGTGTGAATCGGTTCATCAGTTAAAGCTGCAGAGCGCTGATAAATGGTGTTTCTAAAAAAACGCATTTAAAGTTCAACGTTATAAAAAATCGTATTTAATGTTCGGTTTTGGTAACCGAAACGAATAAACCCATGTATTTTAAACACTTTAAGGGTGCAAATGATTTTTTTTTATCAAATTTTTCATTGCCATGAATGGTAACCTACCTTAACTTTTGTTTAAAATTTATTGTACAATCGCCAGTAATGTTGAACATATTTGGTGGTGTTCTACAAGGGGGACATATAATGGAGACACCCTGTATACGTAGGGTTCAAGTAAATCCAATAAACTCATTTGTGTGTGTGTGTGTGTGTGTGTGTGTGTGTGGGTGGTTGTTGTCTTTTCGTTTTCACATATACATGTACATATATGTATGTATATATACACACACCCACCCTTATAAAGGAGTTTAGTGCAAATTGGGATGAGACGATAAATTCCGAGAGCCCCACGTTTCTTAGCCAATGTAGATGAATAACTGCCGCTACGCTGGCACTCTCGTTCCCCGAGTGTATCCTGGCCATTATTTCCGCATAACGTGCGAGCTATATACGACTCGATCAATTGCCAAAGAATTCACAGGTCCATAACATTCAAGGATCGCAGCCGCATCTACGCAAGATAAAATCCAAGTGCTCCCGTTTCGAATGAAAAGCGAGAGCGTCCCACTATACCGTTTCATATGCACTCGCGGTATTCATTTTTCCACTCGCTACGAGAATGTCAGCTGCACGGTCACAAATATTTTACCACAATTTCGAAAAAACAAACTTCGTTCAACATACTTTCTTTTTGCGAATTTTTCCAAGCTTCGTCTCCCAGATTGTTTCACTTTTTTCTATTTTATTTTAAGCTCCCGTGAAAACGCGATTGGGACGCATAGCTTTTCATGCAAAATGACGAAAGAAAAAGTCAGTATATGCACTTTGGTTCGTTCTCGATGAAAGAGCAGGATCGGGTGATTTTTTTCTGCCACGATTATGATAAATCGCCCGTCGCGGCGGTGTAACAAATTGAAAAAGTTGCTGACGGAAAACTTTGGGAAAGCGCGTTCGTATTTTCGGAAAAAAAATGTGGTCGGAACGTGAAACGGCTTTAATAAGAGAAGAAACGAGAATGGAGAATCCGACGAGGGAGTCGACGGCGAAACTTCTCAATTTGGATGGAATCACTCTATATATATGTGGGTGTGTGTATATATACATATAGTATATATGTCGATTGACTATATATGCACACACACATATACACGTATATATGTACATGTGTGTGTGCATGTACATGTATATATGTATATATATGCGTATGTGTGTGTGTATATACAGGGTGTTAGGAAGGTCGATGCAAAGCCTTAAGGGGGTGATAGGTCACCTCGTAAGGAACATATCTAACCTAGGTTACCTTAGTCTAAAGTCTAAGGATTTCGAGTTATCATTGTAAGTATGATCTGTATATATAGATATGTGTGCGCGCGCGCGCGCGTGTGTGTGTGTGTGTGTGTGTGTGTGTGTGTGTGTGTGTGTATGTGCACAAGTTGATAACATTTGTAACTTTTTGGAAATAGCCATAAAGAAATAGCCACAAAGAAATAGCCATAAATAGCCATAAAGAAATAACGAACTTCTTTCCGTTTCGTAGCCCAAGTGTCATTTTTTTCGATTAATTCTCGTCGATCTTTTAAAAATGTACAAAAAACATGATTCTTGCCACTTAAAATCTTTTGTTTCTGAGGTTATGGGAATTGTGGGCATGAATTTTTTAAAGTGGTCATTCATTTATCAGCTTTTAGGAAAGTATCAATTGGGTGTCCAGAGTGGAGTTTGTTTGGAGTGGAGTAGAGATTTTCTGCAATTATAAGGTGGAGTTTTTCACAATTGTTTGCTTTTGGTAACAAGTTTGAAAATTTCTAAAAAAAATCTAAACCCACCATAGCTGGGGAACTACTCATTTTCGACTCCTAGTTGATAGGAGTTAATTCGTTGCAAATTACCTCCAGTGTAATCTCTTTCATGGAGTACGTTCAATTACCAATCATCCTGCATATATATATATATATATATATATATATATATATATATATATATATATATATATATAGACGCATATATGCAGACTAATATATATATATACACACAAATAAAGGAGAAATTATATATATATATATATAAATATGTATATTTGCAAAGAGAAGGGCACAATCGACTTGAATCGACACGTAAAGTGATGGGTGTTACACGCTTTGCGTTAATAGCAATCGACATATACATATATACACACATACATATTGATTGAGTCTTTCCTTCCCTCTCTCTCTCTTCGACATATCAGTCGGAACGATCGAGATACATAAAGTGGTTTCGATCCTCGGCTTCTCTGTAATCACTAATCAGTCGATGATTCTCTGTTACATGCCGCAACGATTGAACGTGCGCCGCGAGTTGAAACGGCGATTGGCTGATTCGACGAGTAATTAATTAATAGTCGCTACGGCGGAATCGTGCTGTACACGCTCCGCGTAGGGGCACGTGAACCACTTCTATGTTCGGAATAACAACGGCCGCGGGAACGTGTTGCAACCTTCCATACGTCGTTGTCCCATGTATTCGCTATTTCGCCTTTGCATATATATATATATATACACATATACATATATTTGTATGTGCGCGCGGGGGCGCAACGTCAATGAGCTTTTCCCTCTCCTTTATCTTACCGCGTCTCGATTAATTGCTTCATCCATACGTGCTTGGAAATGTCGTGCCACGTATGCATGACTTTTCATACGCATCCGAGAGCTCCTTTGATGCTCGTGTGTGCCGAAATGAATCGTGGCTCGTCGTATCACTTAGGAATAATATTTCCTGTTTCCCCCGTCCATAAATCAATGAAGCCGTACGATAATAAATATTAGAAAAGATAAAAAGAGTAAAAGAGCCTCTATGAAACCGCTAATTGTATCAATGAGTAAAACGGCGGTGCGTAATTAAATGAATAATTCATCGTTTGAAGGGAAAAAAGGAGAAAAAAAGTGAATCTGATTGCATCAAATTTATATGCCACTGCGACTATTCGTCAGCCGCGTTCAACGTGTTTTTCCGGCAGGAGATTAAAATCACCCTCGATAAACTCTCCACTGTATATTCGTTACCTCTCGTATGTGAGTAGACTCGACACGCTAAAAAAATGACCCTCTTCTCAGCACTTTAGTCGAAACGTCGAAGCGACTGTTTTGCATTTCCATTTAGGATTTTTTTTGGAACTTGATAAGAAAGAACGGCACAAAGTTTCGTTATTTTTATTGCTCCAACGCAACTTTGGGGAGGCTAAAAAAAAAGATTTTGTTGGTCCAACGAATAATGATTTTGAGAAATTTCAGCCTAGGTTCAGGCAGTCGGGGCAAGTATTTTTTTGCGTGATACAAGTGGGGTTTAAAAAAATTAGTTTTGTGTATTTTTGATTTTAGATATTTCGTTTGTTGAAAACAATTATTCGTAAAGTAATTTTTGAAAAACTGAGAACTCCACACTACTCCTGATAATTCGTGAGTTGCTGTGCGTTTGTTTTCTTTAAGGCGTTATACGCAGTTGCAAGCCCAAAAAAAGTCGTTTTTTTCACGATTTTTTTCTGGAAAAGTTTTTCATTTGGGCAAAACGAAAAGTATTAGGCAGTGTAGTGGCATCTTTTAGCTTTAGATTGGCATTTTTTATTTTCGAAAATATTCATTAACATTGCTTCTGTAGAAAGTCTCCTGGAGGTCCCGGAAAAAAAGTGTCCAGCGGTGAGCAGAGTATCTCCGGGTTGGATTATATAAAATGAAAAAACCAAAAAAAAAATCTTCTAGGGGATAGATGATTCCAGGTATTGATCGAAGAAAAAGTAGAAATTTTAATTTTTGACAAAATGGTGGCTCCAGAAAGAAACAATTTCGATTTTCGACCAAATTTTTTTCGTTAAATCGTTGAAAAAAAATAGAAATAATTATCGGAAATCTTATTCCTTCGATCAATACCTGAAGAATATATCTGACAAGGTTGTGTTAAAATTGCAGACCGATCAGTTGAGCCGTTTTTGAGAAATCGTGCTCACCGACTTTGAAAACACCGTTTTGAGAAAAACGCGTTTGAAGTTTCGCGCGCTTACTCTGTAGCTCTCCGAGCGTCGTTACAAATATTTTTGCATTTCCGAGAATATTCGCTGGGTCGATTTGAAACTTTCAGGGAATATACTCACATACTTCTACATTCGGAAAATTCAATTTAAAAAAATTGATTTTTTGAAATTTCTAACTGCGTATAACCCGTTAATTCGATTATTTGTTTACTTGTGCTCGTTTGTAGTTTATTGTATGCTTGCTCATAGTAATTGTAATAAACTTCATAGAGTAATACTCAACAGCCCGAACCGAATTCCACACGTAAGCTGCGCTTCTGTGAAAGATTTATTGAAATCAATTAGGGGGGTATCCCTACCTGAAAACTTTAAAAAATCGTTATTTTTTGCATATTGTTATAGTGTGAACTTTGTAAAATATTTTGAGACCAACCAGACCCTGAAAATCTAAAAATTGTCGAATTTGCACCTATTTTAGTGGAACAGTGTGCGTCGGATTTACCGCGATCCGTCGAGTTTCAACGCGATTATCTCAGAACTACATGCTGTTTTTCAAGACAAAAATGAGGTTTTCTTTGGAGAAGCTGTCATTTTCGTATTTTTCGAAATTTCGAAAAGTGGATGGTGAACCCATAGCCAGTTGGATATATTTGAAGAAAAAATGTTTTGTTTTCGTTTCAAATTACATTTGAGCCTGGTAGAAATCCCGCCGTTCCGGGCCTCGCCACTGGAGGACTGCAACGCCAACTGAGCACCACGAACACTTTGAAAGATTTTCTTTCGAAAAAATTATATTGTAACCCCAAACATGTCTACAACATGCTGAGAAAAAATTAATTTATTCCAACCAATGTGTCACTAGAAAAAAAAATCATCATTCTGACCCTTCAAATTGGACTTTCAAAGAGGGATACCCCGTTAAATACTTTACGAATTATGATCGAACGAAGTTTTTATTAAATACACTTTGTTCACTCAGCTTAGTTAATATAAATGATCTTTAAACATTTTTTGTAATAACTCGGAAATTACCGTCGAATGACCCCCTACAGTTTTATTATACGTACACACACCTACACACACGCACCCCCAAATAATATATACGGCCTGCTTGCGTATCAACCCTCACAGTAGAGGGGAAAAAAAAACGAAAGGATAAGTATAATGTGACATAATTTATTCGAGCACTTCGATCTGTCGTGCCTTTATTCGATGGTCGCGCGGTACTATACCATGATGCTTATCTTCCATATCGCATTTCCGGTCGGAACCCTTGCATTAATGTGCCCCGAGAGGGCATATATATTTATTTTTATATATAAATGAAGATATTTTGAACCCATTGTGTGTACGTAATGTGATCTATCAGCAGATTCGTCTGCTTTGAGGACGGCCCTTAAAATGTTTGAAACAAATCTTCGATTATGGGGACCGAATGGTCCTTAAACTGACAGATAGACATGCTTAGTTTTATCTAAAGGTGGTTTTAGAGACAGTCAATAAATATCTATGTGTGTGTGTATATATATATATGGGGCATTCCATACCAATTCGACCTGGGTTTGACCCTCGACCCCTCAAATCTGGTTCACGATTTTTCCTATCACTACTCTCACTCTATCAAGCAATTACAATGTTTTCAGATTTTTTAAATCAATTTAAGCACGTCATGTATTTCTGATTTTTTTTTTTGAACACCTTGATGGCCGTAATAGAAAAATCTGAAAAAAATCCCAAAAATACAGTGTCAGATATAAAAAATATTGGTGTAAAATTCATAATGTCTGGGCTTTTGCTTCAACCCCTAATTAGGGTTTTTGTCAACAATGATAAAAAAAAGTCGAAAATTACAAAATACACTTTAGAAAAATCGGAGAAATTTTTTTTTTAATCTGGTATTATGCATACAAAATTTCAAGAAACAGTCTACAGTAAATTGACCTCCGCTTCTTATTTTTTTCATTTTTTTTTGCTCAAAAAGCGAAAAAACGGGTTGTAGCAAAAGCCCAGACATTATGAATTTTACACTAACATTTTTTATATCTGACACTGTATTTTTGGGAATTTTTTCAGACTTTTCGATTACAACCATCGAGGTGTTAAAAAAAAATTCAAATATTCATGACGCACTCAAATTTATTTTGAAAAATTTGAAAAAAATGTAATTGCTTGATAGAGTGAGAGTAATGATAGGAAAAATCGGGAACCAGATTTAAGGGGTCGAGGGTCAAACCCAGGTCGAATTGGTATGGAATGCCCCATATATATATATATATATATATATATATATATATATATATATATATATATACAGTATACGATTCATGAATTATTAACATTTCTGTTATCTCTGCATCTGTCACACTTCAAGCTCCGGAATTCACTACCTAAATGGAATAAAAAGTCACAATAATGTAAAATCTATTGAATATTCAACAAAATGTCCAATCCGGAATGCTTATTTTCATTAAATACACATACCATACATACATACACACATCCCGACACACACACACACACACACACACACACACACACACACACACACACACACACACACACACACACACACATATATATATATATATATTTAGGCGTCTGTGTGTGATTCGTTACGCCACCAAAGAACCCAAAAAGATCAAATGCCCGGGCGCAAGACCACATGCGAATCGTACCGGATCGAAAACGTACATATGATTCGCGTTGTAAGCGGCGTCTAGACACGACATATCGTGAATTCTCATCGTGAATGCTGCAGCTTCATCCTGGGACCCTGCAGTCTGTCCCGAAAATTTGAATGCCCATAGTGCGCGAGATTTTTTGTCCGTTACTGATTGATGAACATATGTGGAAAATGGCGAGAAACGTAGCAAGACAAGAATACTTTTCGACCCCTGAATCTGACTCTTAAGTGCATTGGCACTTAAGCTGTATTGTAATATCAGTATTTCAGTAATTTCAATCATTTGAATCTCGTGCAAGGACTCGCGAGCGATAAGTTAAGAATCTGATCAGTGCGACGTTGAGGATGAAGCGTATCATTGAAATGATTCAATTGATACCTGGACAAGGGGAAGAGGAGGCAAAGAGGAATATGAGGTGAGCGAATTAAACGACGGAGAGATTTGAAAGGCGGGGGTGTACGAAATTGATACACAAGCATAGAAGCGAGTGAGAGAGATCGATTGATTGATTATTTATTATATGCCTGGCTAGCAACCATTGGGCAAATTAAAATATAACTGAAGAAATACAAGATAGTGATAATGATACATAATTAATACAATAATTGCTAAATGACTCGAAATAAATCCAAATAATATTAAAAAGGAAATTGTTGTACAATGCAACGACTCTAGAAGTCGAAACGGTCATTAAAATTAATTCTCAACTTAATTGCATCCTACTTACTACTAATTTATATTGATTCTAAACTGCGAGAGAGAGAGAGAGAGAGAGAGAGAGAGAGAGAGAGAGAGAGAGAGAGAGAGAGAGATTGATTGATTGATTGATTGATTGATTGATTGATTAATTTCTTTGTTTTATGTCCTGGTAACAATCATGGGATAAAGTGGACAATTTATGAAGATTACAAAAGAAAACTTAAACGGATTGACGCACTCTCGTTCGAGCCACGGTGAGGAGTGGGTGGAGAGTGTCCAATGATGGGTCGGTGATAACCTGAAAATTTGTGTTTGAGGAATAGATTGGAGTGTAAGGGAGCCCGGCAGCCTTCCTTCGGACTTGTCTCCGAAAGTGGGCCGGGTTCGGAGGAAGGGGGGAAATTAGGAGATATATTAGCCGTATTAAATGTGCAGACAACAAGATTACACAAAGCTCAAACTTAAAAATAAATAACCAAATCGAATGTTGCTCTCGAAGCGGTTGAGAGCAAAAAATCGAATACCTTTAGGTGTGGCTATGATACCAAATTTGATACTATCTATACTACCTACATTACATGCAAACACCGTTAATACAGACTTGAAGGATACAATAGAAAAAAAGAAGCCCAATAAAGTACAATAACAACATATAATAAAAATACATTAAAAGGAAAGAAAATAGTACCTAGACCTATACATTAGGGTGGCACAAGTTTGGCTTAATTTTTTTCCTTTTTCTCACCATGCAATTATTTTTATTAAAGAAAAAAAAGTATCGCGAAAGCTGCGAGCGGTCAAAAAATATTTAGAGGTCGCTCAAGCCTCTGAAAAAATCTAATTTTCATTAAAAAATCGATTTTCATTTCGTCAAATTATTATAATTATTATAATAAATTATTTCGTCAAATTATTATAATAAATTATTCAGAAAATGTAACACTTCGCTGTTAATGTTGTTTTTATGCTACAAGAAATTATAGTGTATGCGAGATTTATCTTTTGGCGAAAATTCTGGTATTAAATAGATAACCTTGAGCGACCAATAAATATACATTGGCCGACTAGAGCTTTCGCGATGTTAATTTTGAAATTATAAAACGTAAAATTCATGGGTGAGAAGTGGACGAAAAAGAAATCGACTTTTTAATGGAAACTTGAATTTTTGGGAGACTTGAGCGACCTCTAAATATTTTTTTACCGTTCGCAACTTCCGCGGCAACTTTTTTTTCTTTGAAGAAGAATGGCGAGAAAAAGGAAATAACAATAGAGCTCAAATTACGGCGATCCTACTAAGCATGGAAACTAGTAACAAGGGGACCTTACAGGCTGTCACTCACGGATTTTGATAAGTCTCAGATATGTTGTAGAGGGACCTACCCTGAGTACCTGAGTAAAGGGATTTTATACAACGCTCTTTAGTTTTCGAGAAAAAACGTTCGAAAGTTTAGCCCGTAGCTAGTATACCGGTACGGTTGCGCCTTTGTCGAACCAGCGGGCGTCGCCCAGTGGGCAAGGTTCCCGGCTCTGACGCTCGAGGTCCAGGGTTCGAGTACGTGATGGCGTTGTTTTTTCACAAAATATAAATAAATCCAATGGATGATGCAAAACCGTCTAATTATTTATTATTATTATTATTTTTTTTTCTTTCCATTTTTTTTTAAATTATTTATTATTATTTTATTTTTCACGCAGAAAAAAAGAGGAAGAAATTATAACATCTTTCACAAGAAACTGCAGTTTATTATTTTTCCTTACAATATGAATTTTAAAATGGTCGTCCCGTTATTTAAAACACTCCAGCCGGGTCGCTACCGGCGTTCCTCATCCCCTTGTACCCTATCTCTACTTGTACCCTATCCCTTTGTTATACAAAGCCTAACGGGTTTTCGGACGTTGAGATGACGTTGGAGGTCTGGCGTCGTCTAGTCAGACGACGCCAGTCCTCCAACTTCACCTCAACGTCTTTCGCAATGTTTCGCAGGCGTCAGTTGTGCAGATACATACGTTGGGTATAACGTCGCTCCGAAATAAAGTTTATCGAAAGTGAAAAACCGTAAAATGGAAGAAATAAGTGCTGCTACGGCAGAAAGTCAGTCGGAAAAGAAGGATTATGAAATGGCAGAAACAAGTGTTGGATCAGAAGAAAATCTCGGAAAGAGTAGAGGATGATGAGCAAACGAAGGCTGTTCTGACAAACGCCATCACATATACTCGAAGCTTGCTTCAGGATTTGAATCTGTTCACAGACGCACCTCCGAGTGCAATTTCCGAGGAATATATGGCGATGGAAGAGGTTTTTGCAAGCGAAATACTTGAAATGCTCGCATATAGACATACAATTCATGTGCATGAGTTTGTCGGCGCCGACGAGGTGGATGAACTGCAGATTTATGTAATAGTAAGTTTTATTTCTGTTCGGGGAATTATTTTGGTTTCCTGTATAACGTGGAGAAAGGTTAATAATGATATTCTATGTAGTGTGAAGCCGTACCAGAAGATGATGAGGACTTTGTGGCCGAGGAATTCAAACCTGCACCTGCGGATTATGTGCCTTTATCATACAAACAAAAAGCAGTCGCTATAGCAGCAGCTCATCCGAAATGGAGTTTGAAGACCTTACAAGCGCGCGGACTCTCTCGGTTGAAAAACAAACGAAATGTCCATCGATTGAGACAGGACGTCAAAGAAGGTGGAAATACGTTTGACAGATGGTACG
>OY723385.1:62897708-62954549 GCA_963210295.1 Ophion ellenae
GTAAACAATTTTATTAGTTCAGTGCCAGTCTTAGTAACCAAGGTTGGTTCAGTCTCGGCTGGAAGTACTGCCCCAGCATTGGCAACAGTACCATGCCAGTGATGGTCACCGAGTCTTGGGTTAAATACTGTCCTAGTATTGATAAACAATTTTATTAGTACAGTGCCAGTCTTAGTAAGCAAGGTTGGTTGCGTCTCGGCTGGAAGTAGTCCCCCGGCATTGGCAACAGTACCATGCCAGTCTTAGTTACCGAGTCTTCGGTTAAGCACTGCCCCAGTATTAGTAAACAATGTTATTAGTACAGTGCCAGTCATGGTAACGAAGGTTGGGTGGGTCTTGGCTGGAAGTACTGCCCCAGCAGTGGCAACATTACCATTCCAGTCTTGGTTAACGAGTCTTCGGTTTAGTACTGCCTCGGTATTGGCAGACAATTTTATCAGTACGGTGCCAGTCCAAAAAATATGGATTGAATGAAAAATGTAAGTTTTGCTTCCTCATAGAGAAACTTTGTGACGATGAAAACATTTTTTTTCAGTTTTCAATATCAACGTGCTCAAAATGTCCCAAAACCTCGAAAAATCAAATTCACAAACAATGTCTGCATGCATGTGCGCCTGTGTGCGTATGCGCACGCATGTACGTTCTGGCACTGTAAAATTAAAACGTCTGTAACTCGAGAACGGTTTGGGTTGAAGGGCTCCTGTGTCGCTCAGATGTTAATCTGTACAATCTCTTTATTCCCTGCAAATTTTGTCGAGAGAACTAAAAAATTACAAATTTAACAGCATTTTTTAATTCAAAAGAAATGTCTGTGACCACGTTAATTTGCAAAAAATTTCAGAATTTTGTAAATTTTTTTTTTTACAAATAGAGTATCATGAAATGACGGCTGGTATTGAATTTAGGGAATTTAGGGAATGAATTTTGGACACTTTCGAAATATGTCAAACTGCTCTAATTTTTGCATATATCAAGATACTGTGGTGATTTTTTTACACAAAGTATTGTAAAAGTAAAGTTGCTATAACATTTGGAGAGAATCCCGAACCATTACAGACTCCTCTGGACTCTTCTGTCTCCTTACGGATATCCATAAATTGGCTAAGTAGACGATGTAATTTTATTTCACTATTTCGCGTGTTCGTTCTGAACGTACGCCGCGACTCTGGCGGCTCTCGCGCCTTCTTGCGTCGAGGCAGACATTGTTATGCCTCGACACAATGCGTGTGTGTCAGTGGTCATTCGCTACGTCGGGCGCACACGGTTGAAGATTGTTTTCTTCCCGCATACTGTCCCTCCGCGGCAAGTATACACTTCGTGTGAGTATATGCACCTATATACCCACACGCTGATCCACGCTCAGCGTCAACAAAGAATTAGGATTTCTTTGGCAGCGTTGGGCATCAGTCTTTCTCGTGCCGTCTACGTGTGAACTTGTTTCAATCCCCAAGTGCTTTTCATCTATTCCCATTCGTTTTTATACAGTACACTTTTTCTATTATTATAAATTAATTTTTCTCGTCTTAACACGAATTCGAGTGCTCTAAGTGTGCTATAAAAATTCGAACGTTCTATAAGGTGAACCAGGTAAGATATACAAAGAATTTTTCTTTTACTTGTTTTTTCATTTTATTTTGTATTTTTTGTCTACTGCATGTTAAGGCATAATAAACAATTCATTTATTTTCTCTCCGTTCCTTACTTGCTGTGGGACTGCGCTATCTTTCTGTCTCTCTCTCTCTCTCTCTCTCTCTCTCTCTCTCTCTCTCTCTCTCTCTCTCTCTCTGTCTCTTATATTTTCTTTACTTATTCTATCATTTATTTTAAAGAATTTGTTCAATTTGATCAGGGAGTCTCGGAGGACAAGGGGAAAGAAAACGCTTTGGTAAATACAATGTTATTTACTTTGACCGAAATTATGTATGCTGATGTAAAATTACAGAAGAGTATCTTAATTCATACTAAATACTCTGGAAGTGGCTATATTTTTCAATTCTGTTTAGATGGAGGTGATGAGATCCTTGGTGGGTTCACCGACCGACGGAAAAGGTGTTATCCGCAATGTGATCGCTGGCCTGATATCAAAGGCGGTGTAGGAAAAATACTCGGCCACGGGGAAACCAGGCGCGAACGGTATAACGAAAAAATCCTTCAGTGCGACAATAACGTACAAACGTATGAATGGTAAATATTTTTCAAATTTTTACTAATATAATTTTTAGAACTGGGTGCAATGAAATAATTTTTTTTATTTCAGATATTTTTTAGATACGATCGGGAAAAAAAAACTACTGCGGTGGAAATATTTTCGGCAACCAGCCGATGTTTATCTGATGCCGGTGACCGGGAACACGCCGCAACTCTGGCCCAATATTGGCAGCCGGTACTAGTCACCAATACTATGCCAACGCTTGCCAAGCGGAGGACCGGTGTTATCATTTCGGAATTGGGCCAGTATTGTTTACACGATCTGACCCAATATTAGCATTCAGTATCCGGCCAGTACTGGCGTCAGTACTGAGCCAAGTTTCCAGTCTATACATGGGCATATACCAGCAAAGTACTGATTTACTGTTTGTCTCAAGACTGGCTACAATATCTGGCCCAAAACTGGGCACTTATTCTGAGCCAATACCCGTAAACAGTGTCGGGCCGATTCACGCCGCCATAACTTGGACCGGTGTTAACAAACCAATTTTGTCTCAATAGTGATTCCGACTTGGGCAAGGCTTGGCCCTTGGGAGCCTGCCCGTATTAGCAGCCCTGGCATCAGTACTGAGCCAAGACTAAGCCAAGTCCTCAGTCTATACACGGGCATGTACCGGCAAAGTACTGATTTAGGGTTTGTCTCAAGACTGGCAATGATATCTGGCCCAAAACTGGGCACTTATTCTGAGCCAATACCCGTAAACAGTGTCGGGCCGACTCACGCCGCCATAACTTGGACCGGTATTAACAAACCAACGTTGTCTCAATACTCATTCCGACTTGGGCAAGGCTTGGCTCTCGTCCAAGTACCAGATGCCTGCCAGTATTGGCAGCTCTGGCACCAGTACAGTGCCAATACCAAGCCAGTTTGCAATACGTACATGGGGGCGTCAAATCTCACGATCTTGGTGGCCAATTCACAACGCCGCGGCGCGAGATACCGTGACCATGAAACTTCGTCTGTAATAACTATCCAGTGACAATACAGAAAATAAAAATTTCTATGCGTTGCTCGATCGGGTACACTTCAAAAACTAGGCGTGTTTGACCCGTGTTCAGGGTATGTAGAAGTAACATAACATAAAAGCTAGTCACGCGATGCCATGTTCATTTCACACACTTATGCGTTTGGTGACACGCAATGCGTTGCAATTACACACGTAATGCGTTAAAATTACACACGTGAGTGTGCAATTTTTACGCATTATATTATTCCCCCCCTTCGTAGCTGTCCCCATCAATAACACGCTTATTCGAACACACAAAGCGTGTCGAATTAACATACAAGACGCATATTTACACACATTGGACTAAATAACACACGTTGATAGCAACACACGAGCAAAAATAACACGGGAAAAAGCAACACAGTTTAAATGTGTTAATTGCGCGATATTGATCATATGTTATCAAAATCACCTTGGTCACAGCATCACGTGAAACTCATTAGTTGCTT
The DNA here is from genome assembly GCA_963210295.1 of Ophion ellenae. NCBI lineage: Eukaryota > Metazoa > Arthropoda > Insecta > Hymenoptera > Ichneumonidae > Ophion > Ophion ellenae. Next base: position 62,901,373 of record OY723385.1, read on the forward strand.
CGACATCGATTGATTTCTTATAAATGAACTTTCTCTTTCGTTTATAGATGATTTTTGAGTTTGTCACGTGGAAGAACCTGAAATTGGAATCTATTTTCCGAAACCTCGATAGCTGCATTGAATCTTGAAAGCCTTGTCGCAAAGAGCGGCCGTCATCGTGAAGCTGTATGAGAACCTAGCCTATGCGAAGACAAGGAAAACAGTGATACCTCTCATACATACTACAGAGTAATATATAAGTGCTGTTGAGTTCAGTTCCATAAATGCATATATTTTGACGATCAAAAGCTTTTGCTATTCAATTTATCATTCCGACGCGTCCCATGTATATACAGTACCGCAAAAATAAGTGTATTGTTTTTACACACGCTGAGTGGGTACATTGCTGTACACACTTTTTACACGTTTTAACGTGTGTAAGAAAATAACTTTGTGATTTTACACCGTTATTTTTGACACACGTTAAAACTAAACCTACGACTAAGACTAAACCTCGGTACTTCCTGATGCCAATTGTCAAATATTATTACTCTATGTTCGCCACAAAAAAAGTGACGCGCAATTTTAACGTGTCAGTTTGTTTTGAGACACTCTTTATGTAGATACAAAAGTATTTGGTGACCATTTACGCGTCTAGAGATTGCCGAGACAACACGATGTGAAATTCATCGTGTTCATCTTCCCACCCACACACACCCACCTACACATACAGAAGGGCGCGTGATTTTCATCGAACAATTCCGTTGAATTTTGTAAAAAATCATGATGTTTTCCTAGCGTGCGCTCGGAAAGCTTTGAGAAACAAGGGCATAATTCGCGCGCGGCAAAGCGACGAATTGCAACGATGTTCAAGATTTCGTCGGGCGCTCATATGCGAGAGTTTTGCCTCAGTTCCCCCACTATATATATATATATATATATATATATATATATATATATATATATATATATATATATATATATATATATATATATATATATATATACACTGCAACTGAGGCGAAAAACTCGAATGTGTTTGCGCGCGTGCGTGTGGGTGTGTAGGTGTGTGTGTGTGTGTCAGAAAAATTTAAATGCGACCAACCGTGTTTCGGCGCAGTTGTCTAGAATTGGGCACGCAAAAGCATGCAGAGGGACAAGGTTTTAAACGGGTGGGCGTATATGTTGACGAATACTTGATGCATTTAATAGGGTGTACGCGTTCGCCATGAAGTTCACCGTGAATGTAGTGCACATCGTGTATATACAACGTGTGCTGCTTTTTCAAGAGAACATGCACTCAAATTAGGGTTGACACGCTCGGTAGAATACTAGACACCTTTTGCACTCGGTTGGCGTATGCGTATAGACACACACGTATACATATACATATGTGTTTCAATGCTACTATATTCGAAATGTAGTCAGCAGTTTCAATTTGGAATTAAGCTCGTAAAAAAACGATACTGCGACGATGCCTATCAATTTTGGAAATAACGACTGTCTGCTTGACTGCATTTGGCGTGAAAAAGACTGAACAGGTTTTCCTTGGAGCTGTGATATGTGAATGTTAATGCTTTCAGAATTCTACTGAACTTTGTTCCATCTGGATCCGTCAAGTAGAACCTGAAAAATGGCGATTTTTGTTTTGAAAGAAGGTGTCTCAAAATGACCCGACATTTTTATTAATTAGTAAAACGTATTATTTATTTGAAAAGTAAGATTATCTTCATTTTTATGTAAGGTACAAACATGGAGGTTATGCGTGAAACACAATATCCGATAATTGACATAAACGGAATGGACTTGGAAGACATATTCTTTAAACGACCAAAATATTTCAAAAACAACTAAACCGATCTCCTTCAAATTTCACATACATTTTTTATATATCAAAAGGCGGTCCTTAATCGAAGGACTTTTTTTTTCAACGCATACTGTTTTTTATATCCACGAAAATCGTGTGTTTTTTTTCACCGAAATTTCGACGATCACTTTCGATCAGCGGCAATTTTTGCAAACATCATTATTTTATTGAATCCTTCGATTAAAGGCTAGATAATACGGTAATAAAAAACTAAATTCATTTGGTTTTTTTATTTCAGATGATTTGTTCCCGAGCAGGAGTAGTCACCGCGAAGGACCTTTTTGCACAGAGGCCTGTGCAATTTACTGTATTTCCGTCGTACACGAATATTTTCCAATAAAAAATTGTCAAAGATACTTGAAATGATACCCTTTACTATGACAAAAAAGGTTAAAAACCTGCACCCATTCCCAAAAAAAATCATGAAAACGCCTCTTTTTTCCGGCCGCGAACTACACTGCAAAAACAAGTGTGTTGTTTTTACACATTTTAGGTGTGTAATGGCTCTAGACACTTTTTACACGTTTTAACGTGTGTAAAAAATAACCATGTAAAAAATAACCGTGTGAAAATAACACGGATAGATGTGTTCAAACAACACATTGACGTGTGTTAGTTTCTTACACACGTTAAAACGTGTAAAAAGGGTCTACAGCTACTTGATTTTGCCTCACCCTGTTTTTTGTTTCAAGCTAAAAGACGCAACGTACGTGAGTTTAGTTAACCACGGACGAGATGAATTTTCCGGATAAAATAAAAGTTGTCAATAGCATTTTTACAATACTATTTACATATATGTATCCTCCATGTAAATAAAATGTATATCCTCCATGTAAATAAAGTGTATATCCACCATGTAAATAAAATGTATATCCTCCATATAAGTAAGTAAATAAATTCATAATCAACAGTCAGAAATATATATTGAGTATATTGATTATAGAGGGTGTGTGTGTATACTAAGATCTTAACCCGATTCGGTTATCGTTAGTCGCTGAAGACCCGAGCCATTTTTAGTTAATGTCCGCATTTTTGGGAGGTGGGTGTGTTTATGACGAAAAATAAAATATTTGTTCAAATTGTTTTGCAATATTCATGGTGTACCCTTAAAGTAGAAGTATTCAAGAGTGTTCAGGAATTTTATCAGAATTTTTCATTGCAAATTACGTGTTCTAACATGTCTCGGTCCTTGAGTGACCCACCATAACCTGACAAGGGGCCGAAAAAAGCGATAACCTGATCGGGTTAATTGAACGGGTTAATCGGTTAATCGAAGACCAAATGTAGTTTTGTTAACCTGTCAATCAATCAACTTCAAACCAACAAGTGAGTTTGACGTGATGCCGTAACCATGGTAATTTTTAAAATAGGATCCATAACTCGCAATTAAGACACGTAAACTGTGTTACTTTTTCCCGTGTTATTTTTGCTCGTGTGTTGCTATCAACGCGTGTTGTTTAGTCCAATGTGTGTAAGCATTTAATGCGTAAAAATTACACACTCACGTGTGTAATTTTAACGCATTACGTGTGTAATTATAACCCATTACGTGATACCGAATGCATAAGTGTCTAGAATCAACATGGCAACGCGTCTTTAGAATTTATGTTGTGTTATTTCTACACACTTTGAACACACGTCAAACACGCCTTGTTTTTGCAGTGTAGGTGTAACCCGTGAAAATAAAAATATTCGTACTTTTCAAATAAGTAATACGTTGTGTCAATAAATAAAAATGTCCGGTCATTTTGAGACATCCCATACATACATAGATATATACACGAATTGGGAAATTTTCCAAAAACCATACTTACCGTGATAACGCGAAATCCTTAGACTTTGGACTAAGGTAACCTAGATAGGATATGTTCCTAGCGAGGTGACCTATTACCCCCTTAAGACTCTGCATCGACCTTCCTAACATCCTGTGTATATATATATATATATATATATGGGGATGCTAATATATATATATATATATATATATATATATATATATATATATATATATATATATATATATATATATATATTAGCATCCCCATACGCATATTTACACCGTATCCTCCACCTGAAATTGGCCATCCATAATTCACCATTAAATCGTAATTTACCTACACAGCGCTGTAAGCAATGATTAAAAAATGCAGGCATACAGCGTCAAGAATCGCGACACCAAACATCAAGACACAGAGTACAATCCATTTCGCGTTCCAATTGGATCAATTGGAATTCACCATCCTCTCATTGCTCTATACCATTGATTCAACCGCAAGCAATGGTCATCCCCGCCCCCGATAATCCTTATGACAGACTTGTAATACGGAGATCAATATTCAAGCTTTTTGTGAAATCGAGACAAAACGAAGAATGGGAGGAAAAAAACAAGCAAAACGAACGAACAAGCGAGCCGGAAACTCGAAATATACGGACAACGGATACTATTTTATACACAGGGAAAACGAGAATTGATTCATCGTACCCGTGAGAAGGTGACAGCTGATAAAACAAATTGATCGTTCCCCGATGGAACACACATTTTCTCGTGCCGCATCGGTTAACGGATGAGAGAAAGTGAGGGCCCATTCGCATTTTTGCATATATGTACATGCGTATCAAAGCTCTCGGTGAGTCGCTGATTAATTACCAGAGGATCGAGCCATTTTGTTCCGTATAAAATCCTAGTGTACTACCGTTTTGTCAATTTTTTAAAACTTTTATCTCTATTCCCCTCTCCCCTCTCTCTCTCACTCTTTTCCCCCTCTCTGAATTGCCGTTCTCCCGATCTCCCCGATAAATCGCCATCGTTACAGCGAGGAGTAAAAATGCGCGGTGGATAAAAATGATGAGAGGATCAAGAAGGCCGCATAAGTGGCAAATGTGACGCTCAACATCAACGGCGAACGCGATACCTCAATGACGATCAAATTTCCGCAATTTCAGTTAAGGGGGGAGATACCATTAGTAAACGAAAAAATTACTGATTCTCGTGACTTTTGTTTAAAAGGGAAGATGCCTTTACCATTTTTGAGACTTAGGGTATGTTTATTATTACTTTTGGCTGTTACGTGGTATTTTTTTAAAGAGGTCTTCTCACTTTAGTCGCTAAAAAAAGGCTATTTTCATGATTTTTTTGATAGGTTTATATTGTAGATATTGATATAAAAGTTGTTACACTTAATAAATACAGTTAAAAAAAATTAATTTATCTATGTAACCCAAACAAACGTTAAACACCTTTTTTCTCGAAACAACGTTTTTCGACGGCTTGTTGATAAAATCTTCGGAACTGCTGAACTGACTGAACAAGGATTTTTGAAATTTTTAAATTTACTATTTTTTTGCCAAAAACAGTGAAAAAAACACGATTTTTTTTTTAATGTTCGCCATTTTGTTATTTTTGCACATATCAAAAATCGTATGATATGCGCTATAGCCATTGACATACTGAATCTAAAACCGTTTGATTTTTTTGTTTCGCATGACCCATCTCCGAGATTTCATCAACAGCGCAGACCTACAATTTTTCTAGGACATGTTTTCAACTACCATTTTCGTCTATAAATAGTGACTTAAATATATTCAAAAAAATGTTAATATATTTCGAAAGTGTATTTATTAAGTGGAAAAACTTTTATGTGAATATCTATAATATAAACTCATCAAGAAAAATCATGAAAATAGCCTTTTTAGCGTCTAAAGTGAGAAGACCCCTCAATCTTTAAAAATGGTGGAGGTATGACACGGTCTTCTAAACAGGTTGCGTGACACGTAGCGTCGGTGGGATTAACCTGAAAAAAAAACCAATGAAGATCTTTCTTTCATTAACACTCATACGCAGAATATGAACCAAGAAAAAGTGGGTAATGTTGAAAATCGATGAAATGGTACGCTGTGAAACAAAAAGAATTAATTTGCCGAGAAAATATCTTCATTTTGCAATAAAAAAAATACTTATTTTTTTTTAATTTGCAAAAACATTTAGGGTTATGTTTTAGACAATAAGGTTAGAAAGATTACACCGAATCTCATCAGAATAAGCTGATTACTTTTTTAGCTATACGTCACGCCCGTCTTCAAAATGCAGTTTAGAAGATCGTGCCATACGTCTCCCATTTTTAAAGATTAATCAAAAAAATCCCATGTAACAGCCAAAATCTGTAATAATAAACCATTAACCTAAGTCTAAAAAATGGTGAAGAAATCTCACCTTTTAAAATGAAATCATAAAAACCAGCAAGTTTTTCATCCCCTCAAGGTATTTTCCCCTCACTTAATGCACTGCTCGATATGCATTATGAGTATCGAATTTGATGCATGCGAATCGAAATGCGAATACGACGATGAATCTCCATTGTTCGCTTGGCAATTACCATCATTCGCTCCAGCTCTTATTAGTCCCGACGATGTCATATCATTGCCGATATATTTTCGCATCGTTTAGTGCTACTTCGATTTGTACAAAAATACCACCCCCTTGCCCTCTCGCGGAGGGTTAATCACTTTACAGCTTATTCCATACTCGATCCTCTCTCGTTCTCTTTTGCCCGTTGAATAGAGTGGGCGTTGGTGGTAAGTGACGTGCGATGTGGTGGTGATATCGAACCCGTATCAGGGTTTATATATCCAGAGAGCAACTCACTCAATTTGCATTAATGAGACTTCCGATATAGTCGCATTGTCGCTCGGGTATTATATTGCGGTTGGCGATCGGTCGTATTGCTGTATCATAACGTTATGGCTCTTGCCTCCCTCCTCCCATTCTCCCTCACTCTCGCGTTTTATACTCGAACATCAAATCCTCCGATGTATCCGGGTGCAGCTTTCTCATAGTAATATGTGATATAAATATCTATAAATATATACTGGACACAAATATATATTTATAGTGGGGGAATATATTCGACGCGGGTGTTGAAATTACTTCTGTTGCAATGTTACGTATGTATCTACACTGCAAAAACCCATATGTTGTTTTTACACACTTCAGATGTGTAAAAGGCTGCAGAAACTTTTTAACGTGGGTGAAAAATAACGGTGTAATAATAACACTGATGGATGCGTTTAAACAACACACTTACGTGTGTTATTTTCTTGCACACGTTAAAACGTGTAAACAGTGTCTACAGCCACTTATTTTTGCAGTTCTGTATACAGGGTAAGGCACATAAAGTGTTACAGAGCAATAGCACTCAAACTATTGATCATATCCAAAAATGTTTCAGACAAAAGTTTCAGTGTTCGGGAAGGCCTTCCTACTGGACCACCCTTTTTTTTTATCGGTGGAGGCGCTGAACCTACGTCAAGGTCAACTCCACTTTTTAAAATGGAACCATGTATTTTTTTTCGATGACATTATTACCGATTTTAAGACGAATTCAGCGACCTACAACACAAGGTCATGCTAGTCACGTAAAGTATGAAAATAGTCGGAAAATCGAAAAATATAGGAAAAATCACTTCCATAGGATCCACTAATCTTGGTTTGGGTCTACCTACCCGTGCAGAAAACTGATAGGGCATCCCCAATAAAAATAAGGGCCTTTCAGGGCTTTCCTAGTGCTTTCCCTAGTAGGGATTTCCACAATGGGCCCAGACTTGGCCATTATCAGGATAAACTTGTAGGGATTTCCACAATAGGCCCCGACTTGGTCATTATGGGGATAAACCTGTAGGGATTTCCACAATAGGACCCGACTTGGCCATTATAGGGATAAACCTGTAGGGATCTCCACAATAGGCCCAGACTTGGCCAGTATAGGAATAAACAAGTAGGGATTTCCACAATAGGCCCAGATCGGACTATTACAGCGATAAACCAGTATAAATAGCTTAGGCTACATGGTTGATGGTATTTCAATTATTCAAATCGATTATATACATCGATCGAATAATATTATCGAACGCAAATTGAGAAAAAGCGTAAGGGCATTAGCAAATAAAAAATCAACGATAAACACAAATATGCAGACAAACATCAGACAGTATTTATTTATCAAATTAAAGAAACGTTTTACATAGATACAAACAATTACTCATGGTTTCACTCATACATGGAGTAATGCTAGCGCATAAGTGTGAACAGTCCCAACCGGTTTTCTCGACATTTTTATAGCAACTAATTTCCGCTCAATACTCATCATAGGGAAAATTATTTCTACTGAAGACTTCGCTGATATTTCCCATTCATAAACTTTATCTGACTGTATAGGGTAAGTAAATAAATTGGTCTTTGTTTTCCAGATCTTTCCCTCAATGGAAATAGATTCTAGTGATTCAGTAGACCCATGTATTTTTTTATTTCTACTACACATCCATTCCTTAGAATGGATTATTTTTTGTATTAATTTTGTCATGGCAGTTTGTCATAAAGGCTCACATGCAAATACGCAATCACATTTCTACGCGCGCACAGATACATACACATGTACTCACGCCCACACCTATGCACATGAACAATTACATAAAAACAAATACAGATATACCCTGACGCATTTATCATACACGTATATCCACTGATACGGATATTTTATGGCGCCGAAATGGTTATGATGAGGCGCCGTTGAGGCATTTTCAGGGCGCTACAATGGTTTTGATGAGGCGCCATTGAGGCAACTTATAAGGCCCCGGTCGTTGCGCCTTTAATGGCCCTTGTTGACAAAGTGTGACCGGCCGCTAACGGCCCTCATGTGGCTTCCAGATTAGGGCCCGAATAAAGTTAGGGGAATATTATTGGGGCCCGATCACAGCCCCAACTCAATTTCCGCACGGGTACAGAAGATGCTCGAAATGATGACCCTCGACTTGTAAACACTTGTTCGATCGCTGTTTTCATTTCTTATGATACCAATGTTCCTTATCGGCAGCAAGTACGCATTTTCTGTTGACATATCAGTTAGTCACGCATTACCTTCTAATGTGAGTATATCAGATCGCGAAAATGAAAGATTTTCAAGAATCTATTGATATGTTGATGGTGCTGGGGGAATACCGTAAACATTACAGAAACGCTCAAGATTTTGTATGCGGCTCGTTATCCGGATAGGCAACAAAAATCGCACATGGCTTTTAAGTGATTAGCTGACCGTTTCTGTCGCTTCGGTAAAGTGAAACAAACACGAGTCAAACATCGACCGATTGTTAATGAAAAAAATGCCGCTGCTATCTTAGCTTTTGCTGCACTAAATCCACATGCGAGCAGCAGGCAAATGGAGACTGAAAGTGGAATTAGTCAGCGATCTGTATTACAAATTTTACACTAACACAAGTTCCATCCGTATCGTATGTCATTACATCAGGATTTGTACGGTAATGATTTCCTAATTCGCGTCAATTTCTGTAACTGAATTTGTAGAAAAATGCGCACAGACGTCTCATTTTTGAGTCATGTGCTTTTTTCGTACGAATCTAACTTCACAAATACGGGAAATGTGAATAAGCATAACATGCATCATTGGGCAAATGAGAATCCTCGATGGATGAGAACTGTACCATTTCAACATCCGTGATCCGTTCATTGTTGGTGCGGCAATGTCGGCGATCACGTCATTGGTCCATATTTTTTTGAAGGTCGCTTGACTGGGCAAGTTTACGCAAACTTTCTGCAAAACGCCCTGCCTCAATTACTGGAAAACGTGCCCTTGCATGTTCGCATGAACATGTGGATGCAACACGACGGTGCACCACCCCATTATGCTCTGTGTTCAAGACAAGTGATGAAAGAGATTTTTGGTGGAAAGTGGATAAGACGAGGCGGCCTTGTAGTTTGGCCACCTCGTTCGCCAGATCTAACATCACCAGATTACTTTTTATGGGGTTTTTTCAAAGAACGCGTAATGGCGGTAGCGCCTACCACGCCTGACGACATGAAAGAAAGAATACGCCGAGCATGTACCGAAATTACACCACAAATGTTGGCTGAATTTAGACGGTCTTTTCATCAGCGAATTAACAAGTGCTTACAAGTCGAGGGTCATCACTTCGAGCATCTTCTGTAGGTGGACCCGAACCAAGGTTAGTGGATCGTTTGAAAGTGATTATTCCGATATTTTCCGATTTTTCGACTATTTTCATACTTTGCGTGACTAGAATGACCTTGTGTTGTAGGTCGCTGAATTCGTCTTAAAATCGGCATTAATGTCATCGAAAAAAAATACATGGTTCCGTTTTAAAAAGTGGTATTAACCTTGCCGTAGCTACAGCGCCTCCACCGATATAAAAAAATAGGGTGGTCCAGTATAACGGCCTTTTCGAAGACTAAAACTTTTGTCTGAAACATTTTTGGATATGATCAATAGTTTGAGTGCTATTGCTCTGTAACACTTTATGTGCCTCACCCTGTATCCGTCCGAATAATAAATTGAATAACAAAAGCTTTTTATCGTCAAAATATATGCATTTATTGAACTCAACGCAACATTACTTATATATTACTCTGAAGTATGTATGAGAGGTGTCACAGTTTTTATTGTTTTCGCATAGGCTAGGTTCTCATACAGCTTCACGATGACGGTCGCTTTTTGCTTGTCGGTGATGGCCTCGAAACAAAAATACGTCGCTAAAGATTCAATGCAGCTATCGAGGTTTTGGAAAATAGATTCCAATTTCAGGTTCTTCCACGTGACAGACTCAAAAATGATCTATAAATGAAACAAACGTTAAGACCAAATGTGGTCTTTAATTAATCGGTTAAACAAGAGATATTAAATCAACTAATGAGTTTCCCGTGATGCCATAACCTAGGTGATTTTCAAACATATGATTAATAACTCGCAATTAACACACTTAAACGGTGTTGCTTTTTCCCGTGTTATTTTTGCTCGTGTGTTGCGAGCAACGTGTTTTGGTTAGTCCAATATGTGTAAATATGCGTTTTGTATGTTGATTCTACACGGTTTATGTGTGTTCGAATAAGCGTGTTATTGAATTATTACACACAGCTACGAAGGTGTGTGATAATTTAATGCGTAAAAATTGCACACTCACGTGTCTGTCGATTTTTCTTCGTTCCAAATGGAACAAGCTCAATAGTAGTGGGTGCCACTCCCATTCCAGATGATGGCCATGGTCATTTTCTTATTAACCCCTATATACTTTTTGATACCACTTTTATTTGATTTTAATTTCTCATGTTTTTTTGCCACTTTTATTTTGTCTAATTGTTTCTGTTTAGCTTGTTCCCATTTTCTCTCTTGTATCCCATATATTTCATAATATTTATTTCATTGTTACAATCCTATAATTTCAGTTACTTCTATTTTTATAATCGAAATATTGTTAACTTTTTTTATATTCACCTTTTCTTTTTGAGTATCTGCGTTATAACATTATGTTACTGTATCGATATAGCAGGCCCAGAAATCAATACTAACATCTCTGAAACGATCATTTTATTGACAAAAGGATACCATTTAATTGGATTTCCCTATGAGAACACGATCACGATAGCGCTACGATTTAATTGTGACCCTTTGAGGCTTATAACCCATGCGTTTACCAACTTCCGACTCAACCCTTATTAACCCACACCAACACTTCAATTATTTGCAGTTGAGGAAAGAAAAAACGAGAAAAAGATCCCGTACCGAGCTCCCTCTAATTTCCATCCTGTAATTTCATTTTTATCCGCGGAGGCTTCGAATGCACTTGAATTATGAGTAGCTGCGATTTAGCACGTTCCATACACACACACCCGCACACCGACCCCCCACACACACTATAAATATAAATTCGGGGTGGCCCGAAAAGTAACGTCTAAAAGGTTTTCGTTTTCGAGAAGAATAAAAAGCATGCTTTTATTGATCCTTCTGTGTGGGTAGGGGAGATAGGGGCTACAAGTAACAGGGGTGAGAAGTAACAGGCGAGTTGTCGCCAAACTATAAACATTATATCTACATGTATTATGCAGCTATAATGTTTACATATACATATTATTGAACTTGAGTTGATACCATCCAATGCAAGTGTTGCTTTATTATTAAACTTGTTACTACCGCGATGCAAAGATAACAGTGACTGATTTCGGCATCAACCCTACGTCGATTGCAGCGTCGGCCCTACACTGACAAAAAAATCTTCAAATCAAATACTATAGGCATAAAATATTTCATAAATTCAAAATGAATGACGTAATGCGTCATTCCCTAGCCTTTTGAGATGTTTTTAATCAAAGAAAATATTTCTCCTATATGCGAATCGAACCTGGAACCTACCAAATGAATGCCTATAATTATTTGTTGTATCACATAAACTATATCAATTAGTTAATATCATTGTGATAATTATATATTTTTCAAACATAACCTATATATATATATATATGAGGTATTCCACGTGAATCCGGTGGACTTTTTCCCTGACCCCCGCTAATTCGATTTATTTTTTTCAATCTGATTCCATTGACTCTAAAAGACACCCTGAATTTTTTTTTACATTTTTCGAAACAAGCCTTAGTCAACATTTTTGTTCTCCGAAAAAAAAGGCCCCGATTTAAAAATCTGAAAAAATTCCCAAAAATGCGTGATTATATGTAAATATGTTCGAGCTATCACCCGCAGTGGAAGTATAATTTTTTCCGTGCTTTCTGAGCGATGAACGTTAAAAAAAATCCGAAGAATTGATGAATTTTGTTTGAATAACCAAATGGTTATTCGGAAATGGTGAAAAAAATTCATTGTGGGTATCAAAATATTTAAGAATCCTCCGGAAGTAAGCGGTTCTTGAATTTTTCGGATTTTCTTTAACGTTAATCGCTCCGAATGCACAGAAAAAATCATACTTCCACTGCGGGTGATAACTTGAAAATTTTTACATATAATGACGTATTTTTGGGAATTTATACACATTTTTAAATCGGATCGTTTTTTTCGAAGAATTTTTTTTTTTGACTAAGGTTTGTTTCGAAAAATGTAAGAAAAATCAGGGTGTCGTTTAGAGTCAATAGAATCAGAATAAAAAATAATAAATCGAATTGATGGGGGTCAGGGAAAAAGTCCACCGGATTCACGTGGAATACCTCATATATGTACATACATACATACATATATACATATGGTTTTTTTTCACCGACCATCCTCATGCACATTCGTCTATGAACTTCCATTTGGGATGCCTGCATGCGCCCTTAAAAAATCGTGCACAGAGAGGTATACCCGCGACACGTTGCATGTATCGTACAACCGTGTTGCACGCGCGCGCGCGCGCGAGCGCTCCAATCTAGTCCCCGTGATGTGCGGAAAAAGTTGACAAGAACCCGCAGCGCGGCGCGTGGTTATACCTCGCGATGCTATTCCAGCCGAGAGAACATTTGCCACCGACTGCGCGTTCGACCGTGCCCCCGACAGTGATAAGCCAATAAACGCCAACTATTATTTTACGGATGATTTGTAGGCCCCGGATATTAGCTCCTCGACGCCGATTGCCCAAATAACGTATACCCCCTATAGGTAGAGACCCTTAACATATACGTGTATCATGCATATGTATATGCATATGAGTATTCGTATGTACACGCTACAAATTTATATATAAATATTTGTACAAGGGGATAGGTGATTTTGAAGACATTAGACTTGGGGAACTGTCCTTATGGTAGGCCATAATCAGTATTATATAATCCCATGGTCTTCAATATCTGCTTTGCATTAACGGGAGGATATTTATGTAATGATCAAGAGCATCTAGTCCCCAAAATGGATGCATTTTTTTTTTGTTTTATGTAGGGACGGTCCTCTAGACAGACATTACATGGATGTAACGGACGCAAAATGTTCTTTTGCGTATATACAGGGTGGTCCGAAAAGTGGCGTCGAAAAGGAAAATCTAGATGCCTCGTATCAATACCTATCCGAATCACCCCCATGTATGTTCTACGATCTTTTTTAATTTTCGAGAGAAAAGCATTTTTTAATTTTCTCTTTCATGTACTCACTTTTCTCGCGATTTTTTGTAGTTGTATTATCGTTATGAATTGCACTTTTGCGCAATGAATGAACGGCCAACTGAACACTGACGTAAATGCCTTAAGTTTTTAGGAAAAGGTAAACAAAATAGGTCCGAAAGCATCAGCAACTAAAGTTCGGATGAAAAAAAAATCACTAAGTGACTCCTACCAGCCTTTTAAGGCTTTTTAAGGGGTTACCCCCACTTGCGATTTTGAAAAAATCGATTTTTTTATTGCATTTTTTTGAAGTATAAGTATCTGAGAATATGTCCTGAAAATTTCAAGTCGATCCGAACAAAATTGACTGAGATATGAGCGTTGAAAGAGACGAAGCCGCGTTGAAAGAGCGTTGAAAGAGAAACTTTAATTAAACGCGTTTTTCTCAAAATGGCATTTCTGAAGTTGGTGACCAAGATTACTCGAACACTAATGAACCGATCTTCTTGAAATTTTGCATGCTTATTTAATACATAAAAATGTAGTCTTTAAACGTTCGATTTTTTTTTCGCAAAAAAATGGCCGTTTTATAGCCAAAAACGGCCGTTTTTTTTCGTTAAAATCGAACCATTAACTTTGACTGTCCGCCATTTTGTGAAAAATGAATATTTTTTAAAGTCCTTCGATTAAAGACTAGTTTATACTTATATTTGACTAAATCCATCCGCATTTTTTTTCAGATGATCCACTTCGCCGCAATGTTGGTCACCGCAAACCGTGTATATAAAAACATTATTTCATTGACGGCCATTTGCCACTAAACAATGTAATATTTTTCAATAAAAAAATTACTGAAAGTTTTTCAAGATGTATTCTTTAAGATGGTATATTGATCGATTAAAAAAGATTTGTAGTTTCCTTTAAAAAAATTCATGAAAAAGACCTTTTTTGCGCTACAAGTGGGGGTAACGGCTTAGGGGTTTTTTTTGGGCACGCGATTGAAGTATTTGAAAATATCGATTTTTGATTTTCGATGCATTCACAAAAAATAACATTTCAAAAATAATCTCTGAATATTCCAAGTCGAATTTTAGGGCTTGTTTAGGACTTTTTAGGGCATCTAGTTGAAATTTTTGAGAATATCGATTTATGATGTTTGATGGATTCACAAAAAATGACATGTCAAAAATAATTTTTAAATATTCGAAGTCGATCCTTCTAAAATTGAGGGAGTTATGGGCGTTCATATGACCATGGGTGACTTTTTGAAAATCGATGACCACTACATCTCAAAAATCACTACACTGGTCAACTTTTCAAATTGTACAAACTTTTTTTATCCATCAAGAAGCAGTCCCGAGTCAAAATTTTTAGCCTCCTCTTAACCTCGCAGGACCCATTTCTTTTGTAATACATAAGCCGCCAGCCTCCGTTGAACCGACGAAACCTCATTTGTCGAGTTCAGTGCCATGAAGAGACCTCCTCTTGGTCCAGGGTAGCCTCTGCTAGACCTCCCAAACCTTCTCTCGACCCCCAGTTTTAGTGAAACGTGCAGAGCACAGGCCTCCTTAACCTGCTTTCAATCTCAAACTGTTGTCTCGACCCCACCTAACCTGCTTTCGGCCCAAATTCGATATCTCCTCCATCATCATTCCAATGTGGCCTGATCGGTAACCCGTTCGATGACGAAAATAATACGAAATTAATTAAAATACATCGTCCCCTTATTAAATTATTAGTGCAATATTAATATGCGAAAACAATCAAATTTTCTCAATATCGATTTATTATTATTTTATAGGCAATTCATAAAAGAATGCTTGTATATAGTCTTACTCCAATTCTATCGGATTAATGGGCGTTTTCCTGTGAGAAAAAATCTCACAGGAAAATTCTTAAAAAATGCCAGTATATCCAGTATAAGCTTACGCGACGTTTTGCGTCCGTGCCATTTCTTCTTAAACCCTCTAGTTCTTGAGTTACATTGCATTATCTAGAATTAGTCTTTTTTAGCAAAAAATGAAATAACATTGCGAAAAAAATCGTACAAAACTTTATAAAAAACGCAAATGGAGTTCCTGCTACCCCGTTCAAGTTTATCATGGATAAACGCAACAAATTTTTTTTGCATAAGTCATGCGCCCAATTCTCGATGGTCAAAAAAAAACCGAAAATCAGTCACGTTGAAAAGTGCGTACTGGGTCGAAAACAAAATTATAAAAAACTATTTCAGAAAAGTAATATAAAGCTGAATTTATTCCCGTCAAAACGCCGTTCGGTAAATTTGGTTATCTTTTTCTTTACGAAGCTATGTAACTTTTAGTGCAGCAAGAAATATCGACTGGTGTATCCAAACTTTTAAGCGACGATATATATTATATAATACTATATATATATATATTATTCTCGAAATATGTGGTTGCATTAATATATTCGAATATACACTACCAGTCAAAAGTATTCGGACACTTCAGATAACTGCAAAACTTAATATCACTTTGGATAATTGAAAACTTATAGTAGAATAATAATTATTTTACGAAGATACTATAAAGCTCTGTATAATTACTTAATTATATAGATCTTTATAGGATCTTCGCGAAATAATAAATGAAATGAATTATGTTACTCTAACATTATTTGGCAATTATCCAGCGCTCAAAAGTTTTGCGATCATGTGGAGTGTCCGAAAACTTTTGGCTGGCAGTGTAGATCTAAATAACATATGATCTTGATATCTATATGGAACGTTAGGGTGTTAATTATAGTCTATTTCATGTTCTAAAGGACTGAAATTGTCGGTTTAGAATTCAACCTCATTCGATTTTTTCTTTTTGTTTTTGTTCGTTTTGTTTTTCTTGTTAATTCAATAATGAGTTGATAAATGGCGACGGCCGATTACCGTCGATTTTAAATAAGATGTTTGATTTTTCTTTGTTTTCATTTTTAGCACGTCGAAAATTTTAAACATATTTCCACGTGTATGTATAAAGCATATTTTTATTTTTTTCCGCTAAATATGACATTAACTAACCGCGTCTATTTGATTCTTATTTATTTGAATTAACTAGATTTTTCATAGAACCAAATTATTCCTATTGCATTCCATTATTAAAATTATTGATTTCAAAAATGTTTATTTATAGAAAATCAATCTATTTAATATCGTCCAACTACATATTTTATTTGATCCTAATAAATCTGTGATTCGGTTTCATCAATTCAACATTTCCATCTGTTCAAAAAAACAGTTTAGTTAAGTTCACTGAATGGATCTAGTTATTTTTTTTTAATTTTCCTTAAATAGAATTTTCGTAGAGTTAACCATTTTTCTATTTGATTGAACTAACGGTCCATCTTTATTGCAACACTCATATCAAAGGGGCGGGGCGTAGAGAAGTTGGAGAGAGAGGAATTTTATATATATATATATATATATATATATATATATATATATATATATATATATATATATATATATATATATATATATATATAAATATATATATATATATCTGTGTGTGTGTGTGTGTTTTGTTTGAAAAATCTATAGCATGTTATTCGATGAAACTCTCTAATTATCACAATCATATTAACTAATTCATACAGCTTATGTGATACAACAAATAGTTAGAGGTATTCATTTGGTCTCTTATGCCATATTAGCGACCAAAATGTCATAAGCACTCGGCAGCATAGGGGTAGCGGAGCGTAGTTATGAGTAGGTAGGACTAGGTTCAAGTCGCATATAGGGCAGATATTTTCTTCGAAAAAAATTTCATTTAAATAGATTCTATATAAATTAATTTTTTTTGTTTAGCAGTGTACAGTAGGCCGAAAGGGGGGGCAGTAGGTTCTGCGGGAGCGCTCGAAGTAGGCCGACCTGAGGTTCCGTAGGTTCAATTGTGAGCCTTACTGACCTCCTTTGAGTCAAAAAGTCTACTTTCTGCCATGCCGGAGGTTCATCGGAGGCTCTAACGCATGATACTTTCAAACATTGTACCCTCCTTTAGATACCCAATAATCCGCTCACGCCGATTTCTGCTCGCCTTCATTTTGTGGGTTGAACGCGGCTCGAAAATTTCGACTCGGGAGTGCTTGAACGAAGGAATTTTTTTTTTGTTACATAATTTTTTATCAACGAAAATAGAGGATTTTTTCATCGTAAATCGAAACTTTCACTTTGAACTACGGCCATTTTTTTTTGAAAATCAATATTTCATCAAATTCTCTGTCCAAGCACTAGATAACTCCATGCAAAACTTATATATAACTAGATAACTTCATGCACTATTGTATCTACCACATGTACAAATATTTTTCAATACAAATATTGTAAAAGACACTCAAACCTGCACTTTTGAACATAAAAAAAAAACAAACTGCAGTTTTTCCCAGAAAAAAATTACGAAAGCTCCCCTTTTTCCGAGCTAGGTGTAACCCGTTAAAAAACTTCTAAGAGAAAAATACATACGCGAAAGAAAAAAAAGAACCCTCTACCATAAAACGGGGTTAAATTGACACTAAGGGTAACTTTGACAGTTTTTGGGGCTACTTTATCAGGTGGTGTGCGAGGACACAGACTAATTCTTCTTTAACTTTTTTTCTATTGTTGCTCAAATTTGTTGTTCGAGTTTATTATAATGTTGCTAAAGTTGATTGTAATATTGCTCAAGTTGATTTTGATCTCAACGATAATTGTAAGACTAATTAAGGGGCCAGACCACTTTGAAAATTTCAAAAAATCGAATGCAAGCAAGACTTGAAGAAATCGACGATGATGAGCAATCAGAAGGGATTTCGCACGGTGCAGGAATTGCCGATTGAGTTTAGGTAAGAGTTTTTCATAGTATAAACTTCAAACGCGTTTTTCTCAAAACAACGTTTTCAAAATCTAGCTCCATCGTATCTCTAAAACTAATAAACCGATTCTCTTGAAATTTGAACCACATATTGTAAACATGATTCGCAACAAGATGACCCTCGATGGTTTAAAAATTTTCATTTTTACCCTTTTTTTTGCAAAAAACTGCGAAAAACCGGGTTTTTAAAACTTTTTCGTTTTTCATCTGCCATTTGTTTATTTTTTGAGAAAACTTTATATCCGAGGGTCATTTTGTAGCTGGTGTCTAATGGACTTTGATTTTTTTGTTTCAGACAAGCCGTTGCTGAGTTGTGATAGAGCTACCTAGCCCACCTATTTTTAAGGCGTTACGTTAAACTACAGTTTTTGTACTTAGAAATGAATAAAAATGAATTGAATTTTTTTAAAAATGTATTTGAAGACTTTATTTATCAAGCCCAACAAATTTTATATTCAGATCTTTTATAAAATCCTCAAAAAAAAATCGCGAAAATAGCCTTTTTCGTGGCTCCAAAGTGGACTGGCCCCTTAAGGGGGGATTGTCTTTTTTTTCGCAAAATTTACCGCTTTTTGGAAATTTTTTTGTGAAGAAAGTATACAACGGAAAACTTGTGAAACTTGGCATATAGTTTTATCGATCTGTTTACTACATACAAAAAAATTTTTAAACAATTTCATCAAAAAATCCGCCTCCCACCCTCCTCGACGCGCGATGGTCCTTTTTTGATGGTGTGCACGATTACAGCCTTCACGTTCATCCTGCAACAAAAACCCAAAAAGCATTTTACTTTAGACACATATAGCTATCGTTCGACGAAGGGAAAAAAAATTGACGATTTGGTGACGTTTTGAACTTGAAGTATCGATTTTTCGAAAAAAATTGATCGATTTTTTGTTATAAATAAAAAACTATTAAACGTACTGCTTTTTTGCTTCATCAAACGATAAAAGGATGTCAGCTGAGCATTCTGTCCAAATTTGAAGGCAATCGGTTGAATAGTTTTTGAGAAATTGTGCACACCATCAAAAAAGGACCATCGCGCGTCGAGGGGGGTGGGAGGCGGATTTTTTGATGAAATTGTTTAAAATTTTTTTTGTATGTAGTAAACAGATCAATAAAACTATATGCCAAGTTTCACAAGTTTTCCGTTGTATACTTTCTTCACAAAAAAATTCCCAAAAAGCGGTAAATTTTGCGAAAAAAAAGACAATCCCCCCTTAAGGGCCTATAATAGTACCCTAGGTACTCGGTATTTTGATGTAAAATATTCCCTTAATAAATATGACAATTCGATTGTAATGAATCATGCTACATATGCTTAATGAAAATACAAAGAATATTACATTTTTTTATCAAAATGATGCCAAAGTAACCCTTAGTCTTTGACGTAAGTTGCATTTCAATGCCGTGTCAAAGGAACCCCACACTCAAGGTTACTTTGACACTTAAAAAAGTATATATAACATTGTGGGGGGCGTGGTGGGGCTTGACTTTCTTATACATTTAATAGCCAAAGGACACATTATTTTATTGGAGCAAAAAAGTTGGAATTTAAGATGTTAAAAAGGAGATACCTACAAAAAAAACGTCCAAAACCTGTTCAAAGTAACCCCATCTTACGATATCCTACAGGAAAACTTAAAGAAAAAAGACATTTCTCTCTCGAAAACTAAAAAAGATAATAAAACATAAATAGAAGTGATTCGACTGGAGTTGATACAAGGCATCCATAGATTTTCCTTTTGGCCGTCACTTTGAGCACGACTCCGTATATAGTAGTCTCGAATACCGCCTGGAATTTCATTCGACTCCCTGGCGACGCTCCTTGCTGGCTCTTCAGACCGTTCCATCGCTAGTTGTAACATGCCTGTTCTTCGCTCTCTTTGCGTTACTCTTTTATAAACTTTTGCCGATGCTCGCTATGTCCATGTGTGGTCTAGGCCTGCACATACATGCGCAGGTGTACATACGAGAGGTTTTGTCTCTCGAACTTGAATTACATTTTTGCTGTCTCCCTCGCACTCCTTGGAGCTTCAGTCAGGGGGTGACGTTTCCCTTTTCTCCCCCCTTGGTTCTGCGACTACTTTAGCTCTATATTCGATTCCCTTGCCCCCGACCCTTTCGTCTCCTCCACTGGACCGGTTCATGCGGCGACTATAGGGTTTTATATGGCATGTTATATGGAATGATATACATAGATAAAAGCAAGCCCGCATACGGAAACTTGTACCTCGACCGCGTGAAACTCGGAAGCCATATTAATAGTCGGCACTTAAGAGTTTCATTAAGTCGCGACCGCTCGATCACTGCCTCGGCTGGAGCTGCTCGAGCCATACCGTCGTGCATTTTCTACCCCTATTCACTTCATGGTCTCTCTCGGCCTCTCTCACTCTCAAGCCGCCCCGCTTTCAGTCTTTATCTACTCCTCCACTCTTTCGCTCCGCTCCGAACTCTTCTCCTCGCCTATTTTCTCTGTCTGCCTTCTCTCTTTGTTGATTTCTGTTTCATTTTCTTTCTCGTCTTGCACCCTGTCTCGTATTCAACCCGTTGAACGGAGCAAGAGGCTAACCCAACCTGAAATATTTTCTCCTTTGATCTCTCTCTCTCTCTCTCTCTCTCTCTCTCTCTCTCGCTCTCTCGCTCTCTCTCTGTTTGGTTTCGACATTTTGGTTTTGTATTTTCCCTTACATAGCTTCTCTGCTTTGCTTTGCCATGCTGCTTGTGTTGTTTTCGATAGCTTTTTTCTTTATTCTATGTTAAACCTTTCCCCCACATACTATATTTATTGTTTATTTTTATATTTCATCTCACACCTTATATTTTTGCTCTTGTTCTTTGTACCTTATAGCTTCTTCGCTACACCATGTTACGTTTTTTCGCTTACATAAGGTGTGGTAAAAAGAAATCCATTATTTTTGCATGAAATTCAAGGCTTTATTTAGCATACTTAGAATGATCAGATTTAGGTCAAATATGCACCGTTTTGGTCGATAACTTGTTGCCATTTTGAAGGTAATTTCATTATGCCTTCCTCATCGAAAGGCTCGTCCCTATTGGCAAAAAACTGGGACAGTCGATTTTCACAAGCTTCTCTTGGGGCGAATTTTTCACAAGCAAAATCATTCGGGATAGACAGGAACAGCTGGTAATCACTTGGTACCAGATCCGGACTATAAGGTGGATGCATAAAAACCTCCCAACCAAGCTCCCGGAGCTTCTGGCGAGTCACTATCGACGTGTGTGGCCTGGCGTTGTCCTGATGGAACACAATACCTCTTCTATTGGCCGAAGCTGGCCGCTTCTGGGCGATTGCTCCCTTCAGACGGTCCAATTGTTGACAGTACAGGTCAGAGTTAAGAGTTTGGCCATAGGGAGCAGCTCATAGCAGATGATTCCCTGCCAATCCCACCAAACACACAGCAAAATCTTCCTGACCGTCAATCCTGGCTTCGCCACCGTTTGCGCCGGCTCACCGCGATTCGACCACGACCGTTTTCGCTTGATGTTGTCGTAAGTGACCAACTTTTCATCATCAGTCACCATCCGCTTCAGAAATGGGTCGATTTTGTTGCGATTCAGCAGCGATTCGCAGATGGAAATTCGGTCCATGAGGTTTTTTTGCGTTAACTCGTGTGGCACCCATACATGGAGCTTCTTTTTGTATCCAGCCTTATTCAAGTGGTTCCAAACGGTTTTTTGTGCAATGTTCAGCTCCTGGGCAATCGAAACAGTGCTTACATGACGGTCGGACTCGACGATTTCCATTATTTTATCGATATTTTCGACAATCGGCCTTCCAGAGCGTGATGCATCTTTGACATCAAAATTACCGGAACGGAATCGACGAAACCAAAATTGCGCGTGATTGGCTGTTATGGTATCAGGACCATAAACACTATTCACATTTTCAGCCGACTAGCTTGCGTTTTCGCCTTTAAGGAAGAAAAACTGTAAAATATGGCGTATTTTCACTTTGCTGGTGGCTATCTTTGACGCGCGCTCAAACAATTTTGAGTCAAGCAATCACAAGACTGTCTGAGATTTTTATTTTAGTACGAAATCTAACGCCATCTAGCGTAATCCGATCGCACTTGTACAACGCGAGGTACTAAAGCCATCTATTGCAAAAATAATGAATTTCTTTTTACTACACCTAATACTTATTTTACTACTGGTCATTTTTACTATTTTTGTTAAAAACTTATATGTATCTTATTGTCTGAAGATTCTTACCAAGGTATATATTGAACTATCAATCAATCAATCTTTCTTCTCTCTCTCTCTCTCTCTCTCTCTCTCTCTTTCTTCTGTTTGTTATACACGAGCCATGAGTGGTTGAGAAAATGCATTATATACCCCAGTTCACCGACGGTGCTGTAGGTACCTCTCATTTTGTTCTAATGCGACTGATCAATATATAAAGACAGTCACAATTAGCCCTAATAGTGTTCTAAGGCTCAATGAGTTTCGGGACTGTCTCTTGACTGCCAGCGTGGGGATGACAATACGTGTTTTGCCCAGGATGCCAACTTCTTGTGAATAAAATTTCATTCAAAAGTTAATTTCTTTTGAGCAATTTTCGGTAATTATGCAGTATGAGGACGTTTCCGAAAAACGACGAGAATTTTTTTTTCGCCATGATGTTTATTCCATTATAGTAAGTGATATTTGATCGGGGGAGGCTGACATTTCCCATTAATTCCATACGTTATGGGGTTTTGAAATTTCCGGAAACATGTATCATTTCGACGGCTCGCTAAACAGCTACGTGTTTCCTTATAGATAGTGGATTATGAAGGTAACGATTTATTTGTTATGATTTCGTGATCACAGCTGTCCTGTTTCCGGAAACAGGTAATATTTCGACGCCTTTTGTTTGTTGTCGCTAAGCAGCTGCGTGGCTCCTAAGGACCAACCCAAACAAACAAACCCAAACAAACTCCCCAATATAGGCGTCGAAATATTTCAAAATTCCCTTTGTTATCACGTGTTTCCGCGAACTTCAAAACCCCATAACTTATGGAAGTAATGGGAAATGTCAGCCTTCCCCGACGGAATATCACTCAATATAATGGAATAAACAAGTTGACGGTGAAAAAAAAAAAATTCTTGTCGGTTTTCGGAAAAGTCTTCATACTTCATAATTACCCAATTTTCAACTCATATTATTGTTGAAAAATATATTTGTCAGCCGGAAAATAATATTAATAGTTCTAATTTTTGAAATTGAATGTGTAAATTTAATGAAATTTTATTAGAGAAAACATAATTGATAGACTTGACAACAGCGACAGTTTCTGTCATTAGCTCCACGGACTACGGACACGTTGAAGCGTCGCCGGCTGACATACTATGTACGGTGGAATAACGTGGTCTTGCCGCGTTTAACCTACAAGTTTCGTCAATGTCCGACAACATACTGTTCGAGCTCAAAATTTACATATTTTTTCGAACATTATTGATGAACGAAGTAGACAAAAAACTTCATTTTTCGACACGACATTCCTAACACTATAATCGTGATTTTCTCATTTTTTTCTTTAAATCTCAATATTATTCAAGTCCCTACAGCCATGTAACTAGTGGCAACGAGGTGTCATGTGTATTACTAAATGGACAAAGTTTCAACTTGAACATTAAAAATCTCCAAATGTACGTTGCAAAACTAATTGATTTTCAATGCACCATACATTAATATCTTAGTAAGAATCATTTCAATCGAATCTGAATATTTCTGTTTTACTCTCGGAACTCCTCACTGGGTTCCAATTAGCTCGTGGCCGGAAAAACGAGACATTTTCTTGATTTTTTTTTCTGGCAAAACGTGTGCAGGTTTACAAATTATTATTTTTTTTCACAACTAAGAGTGTGGTTTCAAGTATCTTTCACAATTTTTGTATTGGAAAATATTTATAAATATGGAAGATACAATGGTTTTTGCAGACCGCTGTTTGAGAAACGTTCTTCGCCATGACCACTGCTGCTCGGAGATAATTCATCCGCAATTGAAAAATCGAACGCATTAAGTTCTTGCATTAAATTATCTAGGGATCGCACGAAAGATTCAATAAAATGTCGATATTTCAATGAATGGCTGCAGTCCAAAGAGAAAGCATCGATTTTCAGTGAAAAAAATGCTCTATTTTCGGTGATGAAAAAACCATGTGTCGAAAAAAATGCGTTCATCCAAGCGTCTTTTTTTGATATGTAACAGAAGCTTGTAAAGTTTGAAGTTGATCGGTCCAGTGATTTTTCTAGATATCGCGGTCGCCGATTTTGAAAAAGCAATTTTGCGAAAAACGCGTTGAAGTTCGCCGGTTCAGGGAGCCTACCTATAAACGCCCATGACTCCCTCAATTATGAACGGATCGAGTTGAAATTTTCAGAGAATATTTTAAATAATTTACATGTAAGAATTTTTTTAAACAAGCTTTCGTTTAATGTACTAAAAAGTAGAAAATACATTTTTTTAACGAGTCACCTATATGTAACTATAAATAAAAGCTTGTGACGCTTAACTTTTTAAATGTATAATAAATTTGATCAATTCAGTTTCATTAACCGTATTTATCTTCGCACAATAGTAATTAGAGAAATTATTATCACACGTCTATACACAGTTACAGGATTTTTATTTAAGAAATGTAAGGTCGTTTTACAGTAAATTAAATATAGTTGATGTGATGACGGATTTATGTAAATTAAAGATTGTGTGTCTAAATTTTGAGCGCCCCAAGCTTTTATTTATGGTCACATCTAGGTGACTTGGTAGAACAAATTATTTTCTACTTTTTAGTACATTAAATAAAAGCTTGTTTAAATGAAATATGAAAAAATGAAAAAATGTGTATCGATGTTTTGAAAGTGTCACACTGGTATAGCTCCTTAATTGATTTAACTACAGCTCTAAGACTTTTGCAGAGAGGGATTAATCCTTCCAAACGAAGTGCTATTATTGGTTGGTTGTCAGGCGAAATCCTAGAGAACTGTGATAGATGGCATCTATCATGCTTGTAGAATGGGTAAAAATAGGCTACACGTATTTTTTTCATATCGGCGGAACCCGATTTTTAAGCGTTGAAACGCACCCTCGAAAATTGGGGTGTTTTTCTTTTTTCGTCGATAACGTTTTAACGGTACGAGATATGAAAAAAAATAAAATTGCAACAATGTTTATTTTTTTGTGTACTATACATTGGAGACGAGAACGATGACGTTATCGACGAAAAACTAAAAACACCCCAATTTTTGAGGGTGCGTTTCACCCCTTGAAAATCGGGTTCCGCATATATAATAAAATACGTGTCGCCTATTTTTACCCATTCTACAAGCATGCCAAATTTCATCGAAATCTGAGAGAGAGCCTTTTTAAAGCCAATTCAAATTTGCTCATGCACTTTCGATGTACTTTAGCTCTATTCAATGTTTCATTTCTGCTAACGCTTCATTATTGCTAGGTCTCTGTCCTGATAGCTTTTCACAGTCCATTTTTTTTAGTTGAATCATGCATTGTCACCTCGTAGATGCATGTTTGCAAAATGTCATAGCTCTAACAAGGAACATCCCTCAGGGACACCCTTCGATTTTGTTGAAATTTGGATATGTTATAAAGCACCGAAAAGTAAGCGATACGTATTTTTTTTATCGGCGGAAAAACGGTTTTAAGGGGTGGAACGAACCCTCGAAAATAGGGGTGTTTTTTCGTTTTTCGTTGATAACGTTATCGTTCTCATCTCCAATATATAGTACACAAAAAAATAAACATTGTTGCAATTTGAATTTTTTAAATATCTCGTACCGTTAAAACATTATCGACGAAAAACGAAAAACATCCCCATTTTTTAAGGTGCGTTTGAGCCCTTAAAACCGTTTTTCCGCCGATAAAAAAAAATACGTATCGCTTACTTTTCGGTGCTTTACAACATATCCAAATTTCAACAAAATCGAAGGGTGTCCCTGAGGGATGTTCCTTGTAAGTAGTCGGGAGTGGGTGAAATATCGATTTTCCGTTTTGCATCTCGAAGAAAGTCAAGTCATTTCACACGAAGTCAAGTGAAACAAAAGCTTGTAAAACGTTGTGTTTTGAGAACCCGTCAAAAACCGAAAATTGATATTTCCAAAAATGTTAACTAAAGTTGTCGAATCAATTCAAATCAAACCCCTCTCTCCCTCTCCCAGCTAGTCATTTTCCAGACAGCTCTCTCTTTATATAAAGAAAAACAAAGTATTTTTCGATACTTTATATCGTAAATTAAGGAGGCGACAAGCGCAGCTGTTTCGCCTTGTTGCGTTCCAACCTTCTCATTTACACCAGGCCCTCCGTTCTTTAGATCCTCTTCGCCTCTTCGTTCCGTTCTTTTTAGCAAGCTCATAAAACACCGATCCAATGCATATTTGAGGAGGACCTAAAATGGTCAACATGAACTCCGAACCACCGATGTTGCAAATTTTTTAAAAGATTCATCATGGCCGGCTGCCATCAAGGCTGGAGCTGGCATCATCGGTCTCGATCTCCACCAGCCCCATCAGCCGTTACTCTACATCATATTCGTTGATTCTGGCTGAGAAACGATGCCAGGAAGAAAAATTGTCCCGCTGCATCAATAGTGCGAAAAACAAATTAATCAACATCTACGAATAAAATCCTGTATGACGTTTACGCACATCTCGTCGAATTCGCCTGCAAGGTAGCTAGATGGTTGTACGTACCATCATTGACGAGCGCAATTCAATACGTATTTGAATCACTTTCGGCGCGAAGCTTCCGTCGCCTCGTAACCAGATAAATGCATTAGCGAACATTTGATTACCGCACTCACATTGTATTGATTGTATCGAAGCGTACGTGCGCTATTATTCGATTTGGAAAGGAATTGCCAGTGTCTGTAATCATGGCATCCTAATGACCCCGAAAACTCCTGACAATGCTCAACATGTCGTTTTCTGTTTAACAACAATTTCATGGTAATACGGATATTTATATCGCGAATGAACATCGAATCTGGCGTTGAATTGCAAATCTCGTGCTGCACTCGTGCCGGAGAAAAAAAGTGGACTTCCAGGCCATCGATTCGTTCTACAGGCGGTTGACCGCGTAAGCCCCAGTTTACACGATTTTTTCGTCCCCTTCGGCACAAGGACCTCGCGTGATTATTGAAGAATGGAGTGACCTAGACAAGACATTAGTATACGTGTACATTCATTTCTACAATAGCTGTGTTCTCGAACCCCTGCGTTGAAATCCTATCAACGGCAAATCTACCCCTTTAAGGCCTTAGGCCACAGTAACGGGTATAAAATGATGTGTGAATTTAACAATTGCTTTCGTATCAAAAAGTGATTCACTCATAAAATAAATTACACCTCTATTTAGTATGAATATAAAGCTGTTAGAAAATATATATATTTTTTTTCGATGTACACAATGGCCGACTACTCGAAACTTCTCGAAATAGCTTTTTTTCCAATTGGCGTGACAAATAACTTCAACAATTTTAACTCGATTTACTCCAAATTTAAAAGTTATGTTTCTAATTGCATTTTGCAGAGAAGTACGTACGGAATTTCTGAAAATCGAAAACTTTTCATTTTATGAGCAGTTTATGAGCAGTTATAACAAAATTTTTCACTGAAAATTCATTTCTTAAGTTCAAATGCCTACAACTTCTGAATAAAACGATATTTTTCAAATTCCGTACGTACTTCTCTAGGTATTCTAATGTAGATTGACGAGAATTTTTGTTTTTTGTACTAGGTAAAAAATTGTGGATGCTAAATGTCACGCCGCGGAGCGCCTAAAAAAAATAACAAAAGAAAATGTTAGTAGTGGGCCATTTTGGACATCGAAAAAATATATATATATTTTCTAACAGCTTGATATTCATACTAAATAGATGTGTAATTAATTTTATCAGTGAATCACTTTTTCATACGAAAAAAATTGTTAAATTCGCATATGACTTAATTCTACGTTTTTTTTTAATTTTGACAGGATTGTGGAAAATCTTACATAAGCTGCTGGGTCACTGTCTAGGATTCTTACCCACTAAAATCTCTCTCTACCCATCCTACGCCCTCCCCCCTTCGATTATTAAGCATGTCTCATTACCTGTAAATTTTCGTTCATCTGTTCATTTGGTTTTTACATTGGCAGTCTTGACTGCTTTTTTTTCTTCGATATTTTATTTGTTGAAAACTATAATTTGCGAGGACAATTTATAGAAATGCAAAAATGACAAACAATCCATGATTATCCGTACATTTTTGTTAGTTTGTTTGTTAATATCGTAATTTATTAATTTTTTTGTATTCGTTTGTTGTTGCCGTTCGTATGTTTAATACGAGCATCGTATTTGTTTGTTTGTATGCTTGCTCATTGTAATTGTGATCATCTATATAGCGTAATACTCAATGGCGTGAATCATAGTCCACACGCTAAGCTCTGCTTCGGTCAAAGATCCACCGAAATCGATTCAGTAGTTTTCGAGTTATAGATACGCAAACGTACAGGCAGACCAAGCGTCTATATTTTAAAATTCGATTTTTCTACTTGTTTAGTTAGTATAAACAATGGGTAAAGAAGTTTCGTAAAAATAAAAAATTACAGACCAAAGCACCTCTTACAATTTTATTATGTGTATACATATAATAAAATCAGTTTTATTATATATATATATATATGTATTCAACCATCACCGTGATTGCATGTGTGCACTTGCGTGATGCGAATACTTGTGAAATCGAATCACGTACGTCATTCGTTTTATACCGTGAATAAAATAGAACACCGACTCTATTGGCCCGAGCCAAATGTAACCCGTGCATATTTTAGCAATATCGCAGCCGTTCAAATTCCAACAGAGCAAACCTTTTGGGTTCCATCTGCACATTAGCAGGACATTATTGTACCGCGATCATTAAATAGCGATATGATTATGGTCACGCAAAACCAATTAATTCAGAGCCAGAGCAAAGAAACAATAGGGACGGATCGGAAAACAATCGATCACTCGCCCACTCGGAGATGGGTATTGTATTTATTGTTATTCACTGTTGGGCCTGGTGGTATATATGGATGTCGGTTCATGTAAATGGAAAACATGGCTTGAATAAATTATGAGTTATATAACATTATTCGAAGATTTTTGTACAGATTCTTATCTAGTCTTCTTGTCTCGTGACCCCGGGTGTGTGCTGAAGCTTAAAATTCGGGAAAAAAAACAATATTTGTTGCCAATGCAACGTTGATAATGCGTTGCACTCGCTGAACATGTCAGTGACTCTACTTATAAGGCTCTTATTGTTATTACAAAAGTTTGTTGCTTCCGGATGTGTTGAGAATCCGTGTTATGTCGGTGTTCTGCAACATTACAGTCTGCATTACCAGGGCTGAAGGCCTCGTGTCTCAGGTATTCCACATGTAGTTGCAGTTATCGTCCCAGATGAAGGCCGATGTTTTGAATTGATCAGCTGGTCAATCGGTCTGTTGCAGTCAACGTTTCAGACTACTGCACCAAACAATCTTTTGTTTTTAATGAATAGGCTGGTCAGTTGTTCAACTTCAGTCATCATTTCAGATGACTGCACCAACGAATCCGATGTTTTAAATTGACCAGTTGACCAATTGGTCAATTACAGTAATTGTGCCAGATCACTGCACCCGCCAATACGATTTGTTAAATTCATCATCAAACTGCAGCCAACGTTCCAGACCACTGCACCAACTAATCTGTTTTTCATTGATCAGCTGGCCAATTGGCCACTTACAGCCATCGTTCCAGATCACTGCACCAAACAATCTGTTGTTTTCATTTGATCAGCTGGTCAATTGGTCAATTGGAATCATCGTTCCAGATTTCCCCACCAACCACTATGTTGTTTTTAATTGATCAGCTGGTCCAATTGCAGTCATATTTTCAGACGACTGCACCAATCAATTGTCTGTTTTACCTGACTAGGTGGTCAATTGGTCAATTGCAGTCGCCCTTCCAGATCACTGCACCAACAAATACCATGTTTCCAATTGATCACCTGGTCAATTGGTCAATTACAGTAATCGTTCCAGATCACTGCATCAGCCGATCGGATAATTTTAATTGAGCAGCTGTTTAATTAAAATCATCCGAGTGGTTGGTGACGATAACTGCAATTGTATGTGGAAAGCCTGCGACACGAGAACTTTAGTATCGAAGCTCTCAACCCCGATGATGCCGACTGTAAGGTTCGCGAAAGAGAGTGACTCCGGCCCGACGAATAATTCATTCCCCGCATGCGTTGGAAAAGACACTTGAATGTGGGATCACGGCGAATCGGAGACGCGAATTCGGTCGCCATATAACTCCGGAAAAATTGATACGCCACTCTCTATTAATCCTTTCTGCTATACGACTCCGTTTCGCGATTACAGACTTTCATGGAGCGACATATACACATACGCCCGACGATAAGTCCCGTTTGGGTCAATGTTCAAATAATGCGATTTCGATGGTCGGGAACAAATACACTCAGAAAAAAGATTTATTAAGGACAAAGAAGCTTGTCTCCCGGCGAATAAGTGTTCTTATTCGTATGTCGGCCTACTACAATTTTATTAACAGCTAAGAACATTTTTTATTTAAGTTTATCAAGATAAGATTTACAAGGAACATCCCTCAGGTGACACCCTTCGATTTTGTTGAAATTTGGATATATTATGAAGCACCGAAAAGTAAGCGATACGTATTTTTTTGTCGGCGGAAAAACGGTTTTAAGAGGTGAAACCACCCCTCGAAAAAAGGCATCTCTAGGGGTAATATAGCAGTTTCACCCACAAGAAGTCCACCAATTTTAATAAACCAAGAACGAAAATTCTTGTAATCCGAAGCAATGAAAAATCCACTATAGTGACATGGCAAAAAAAATTAAGGGGTGAACCACCCCTATATTAAGCGGTGGTTTCACATTTCAGACGCAAAACGGAAAATCGATATTTCACCCACTTCCCGACTACTTACAAGGAATATCCCTCAGGGACACCCTTCGATTTTGTTGAAATTTGGATATGTTATAAAGCACCGAAAAGTAAGCGATACGTATTTTTTTTTATCGGCGGAAAGACGGTTTTAAGGGCTGAAACGCGCCCTCAAAGATCGGGATGTTTTTCGTTTTTCGTCGATAACGTTTTAACGGTACGAGATATTAAAAAAATTCAAATTGCAATAATGTTTGTTTTTTTGTGCACTATACATTGGAGATGAGAACGATCACGTTATCAACGAAAAACGAAAACCACCCCTATTTCCGAGGGTTCGTTTCACCCCTTAAAACCGGTTTTCCGACGATAAAAAAAATACGTATTGCTTACTTTTCGATGCTTTATAACGTATCCAAATTTCAACAAAATCGAAGGGTGTCACCTGAGGGATGTTCCTTGTAAGATTTTTTCTTAACATCTAATAGGATTCTTCATAAGCCCCCAGTTGGTTTTTTTCGAGGAATTGTGTCATTTCGTCCGTCATTATTTTCTCACTTGAACGTGTTTTTCCCACTTTATATTCTTACTTACACTTAAATTATTCCTTACTTTCGAGTTTCTCACTTTCGAAACGCAACACTGACACTTGTGCCAAAAGTACTAGGAAGAAGCACCCCAGGTAGGGAATCAAAAGGCTGACGATGGAAACAAACTTGTGCGAGCCTTGTTTCACCGAGCCTCAGTGAGACAGACCTGGGCCAGGTTTCATTGCATCGTTTGGAGCAGCCTGGAACCAAGACTGGCTGCTTAGCCTAAACTCAGGGTTATTTCAAGCTTTATTCAGCCAGTGAATTTTAAGGCTAAAAAATCAAGGCTGGATGCAGGCTTGTTTTAGGTTGTGATAAAATAAAATAAATTTTAAATAATATTTTTTCTGTACTTTTATGAAAAAAAAATAGCAATAAATTTGTCGGGTGCGAAGGCACGAAAAACGAAAGCGGAGGAGGCAGCTCAGAACATTTAAACATATTCTCTTATCGATATTTATGAGGTACACAAAAAAGTTTTTTTCTCGTCACATACACATTTCGTATATAATCACTCTCTGGGGTTTGCGTACACTCTGTGTATTACGTGTCCCATAAACAATAAATAAAATAAATTATTGTGTTTAAAATATTTTATATATATTTTATAACAAATAATATAATGAATAATAAATATATATAATAAATAAAATGAATTCTTTACAAATTTATTAAATGTACCCCAATGTAGAATATAGAAAACTAAAAACAGGCCTCATATAGCCTCGAGAAGAGTTTGGGATAAGCTTGGTCATAAATGCTTGTGAAGGCTTCATTAAGGCTCGTTTTGAACCTTGTTGTGTCGTCGTTTCAGGCTTAGTACAGGCTTTTCTACCAGCCTTTCTAAACTATCTCCGTAGGAGTAAATATTTATTAATTTCTAATACATTATGGTCTAATGTGCTAATTCATTAGAACATAATAAATCTTATTTCTGAGTGTAAAAAAATCAAGTGTACGAAGAAATCTATGGCATGGACACGTAATTTTTCGGATATTGCGATGTTGAACGTACCAATCGCCTGATGAAATTGGGTTGTTGAATTTGTTTGCGGGGGACTGAATTATCCTGCGGGTACGTTGGCCGTCTGGCGCAATTTTGCCTACTCCTATACACGAACGTGCACAATCACTCGAGTGGACTTTGATAATACACGTGGGAGGGTTGATGGGAAATCGAAAAGCGAGCTCAGAAAGTTACGCGAGCATATGTCGTTTCGTTCTCGGGTAAATTATATTACATACTAGATCGGCGCGTCTAGACGCTACCAAAAGTACTCGCGTTCGTCTATACATCGCGAACTAATGCTGGATATGAGATACGTGTATGTGTGGGTGTGTATAGGTGGTTTAGATCGCGTAGAAACTCATCGTCGTCGTCGTCGCCGTCGTCGCCGGGGCTCGTTCGCTCACAATCGATCCAAGAATCGACTGTACGCGAGAGAACGCGGCATAAATCCTCCGAGAGCGCTGACAGAACCCGCCATTAGAACCGCCCATCTCAATCACTGACGCACCGAGAGCCATAAATTTCTCGTTCCGCGGCGAGAAGCTCGGATAAAACGGCGAGAAGGCAATAACGAGAGGAATAACGAAACAGGAGAAGCGGCCAAGCAAATTAAACCGAAAGAAAGAGAATGAACGGTGGGAGAGAGAGAGAGAGGGAGAGAGAGAGAGAGAGAGAGAGAGAGAGAGAGAGAGAGAGAGAGAGAGGCCGAAGGAAAAGGCGCAATCGACTACGAGGCAATAGTGAAAAGTTTAATATGGAAATACGAACAAAGTAATCCTTTGACGAAATGTATTCTGAGAAATATACGGACACTCGCAAAGTAATTCATTTTTTAGCGGGTCTGCTTGCAAGCAGAAAAAATATGTATTGTGTTCTAATAAATTGGCACAGAAGATAATTTATTAGAAATTAATAAAAGTTTAGTCGTATCCCCCATGGAAATTTATGCATGTAAAATATATGCAGAAAATATATGCTACATATATATATATCGGTCGCATATATAGTGACGAAAAATAGAATAATACGTATATTTAGTATATATGCACCAAATATATGACGCATATATGACCCATATATTTTCCGATATACTTTTCTGACCAAAACATATATGCTACGTATAAACACTATATATGATGCATATACGACGCATATATTTTCGACATATTTTCAATCTATTTTTTTGTCAGAAAAATATATCAAAAATGTATGCGTCATATATGACTCATATATGTGTCATTTATGCGTCATATATGACGCATACATTTTTTATACATATTCCTGACAAAAAATATATGCTGTGTATAAACACTATTACAGTTAAACTTGATAAAACTTAAAACTTAAACTTAAAAAAACTTAACTTACAGTTAAAGTACGCTATTACATATAAACAGTATATACAGATATGCGTAGCATATCTGTATATATGTGGTATGTACGCAGTGTGTATGCAACATATATGCTAAATATATGTGGTATATATGCAGGGTAAATGCTACATATATAATTGATATATGACACATTGATATACAGTAATACCACGCATATACATCTCATATATAAAAACGTTACGAAAATTAGAATTTGGCACATATATGCAACATATATTTTCAATATATGGCATACATTTCACATATATTACAATTATTCATCAAATAAATTTGCAGTATATTTTTGCGTATATAAATTTCCATGGGGGATGGAGACAGTTTTTATGTGATTGTAACTACAGCATTTATTCGGCGTCACTAAATATGTTTTTTTACGTGCCGATTTTTCACATCAATTAAAAGCCATATTTAAAATGGAAAATTTGAATAAATATTTCCTTAAACCAAATAAATACTACTTTCGAATCACGAAAACCTTTTATTTCGCGACTGTCGTGTTCGTTGGGGCTCATCATTTTGATACGAACAAGTGCGCATGTGCATCATGATGCGCGCGTTCCGTTGCCCGGTTGCGCGTTGCGCATCATTATGCGCATGCGCACTTGTTCGTATCAAAATGATGAGACCCAACGAACACGACCTATGATACTAATGCGCGCATGCGCACTTTGCCCTTCAACGCGACGCCCCCATGGAAATTTATGTATGTAAAATATATGCAGAAAATATATGCTACATATATATATATATCGGTCGCATGTATAGTGACGAAAAATAGAATAATACGTGTATATTCAGTATATATGCCCTAAATATATGACGCATATATAACCCATATATTTTCGATATATTTTTCTGACCAAAAAAATATATGCTACGTATAAACACTATATATGATGCATATACGATGCATATACGACGCATATATATTCGATATATTTTCAATCTATTTTTTTGTCAGAAAAATATGTCAAAAATGTATGCGTCATATATGACTCATATATGTGTCATTTATGCATCATATATGACGCATACATTTTTGATACATATTCCTGACAAGAAATATATGCTGTGTATAAACACTATTACAGTTAAACTTGAAAAAACTTAAAACTTAAACTTAAAAAAACTTAACTTACAGTCAAAGTACACTATTACATACAAGCACATATATACAGATATGCTGCGCCTATCTGTATATATGTGGCATGTATGCACCATTTATGCAGTATATATGTGGAATGTATGCAGTGTGTATGCAACATATATGCTAAATATATGTGGTATATATGCAGGGTAAATGCTACTGAAATGAAAATTACAATTTGGCACGTATATTTTCAATATATGGCATACATTTCACATGTATTACAATTATTCATAAAATAAATTTGCAGTATATTTTTGCATATATAAATTTCCATGGGGGCGGGCCCGACAGCAGGCCGCTCGTCAGGGGTACCTCACGCATATGCTTATCATGTAGCTTCTTCCTATGCCAATGCTTTTGGCACAAGTGTCAGTGTTGCGTTTCGGAAGTGAGAAACTCGAAAGTAAGGAATGATTTAAGTGTAAGTAAGAATATAAAGTGAGAAAAAAACGTTCAGGTGAGAAAATAATGACGGACGAAGTGACACAATTTCTCGAAAAAAAAAACAACTGGGGGATTATAAAGAATCCTATTAGATGTTAAGAAAAACTCTTGGTAAAACATAAACATAAACTTAAATTTAAAAAATTCTTAGCTGTCAATAAAATCGTAGTAGGCCGACATACGAACAAGAAAACTTATTCGCCGGGAGACAAACTTCTTTGTCCTTAATAAATCTTTTTTTCCGAGTGTGAAGTCCAAAAAAAACAGGTCAATATTTAATATTTCTTTCTGATGAGAGTATTGGGATGACAAGGTCAGGATTTTCCACAACATGAATACATGGTCTTGGGAAGGCTGAGTTTTTTATTCATCAATATTGATAATTAATGAAGTTATTATTATTTAAGGTATTCCTTTCCCGGAGGGCCGTATTTTGTGGGGGAATAGGAAGATCCTTTCTGAGTCATTGGTCGATTATAGCGGTGGGTAATAAAAATAAGTCGCAGTCAGTTATTATATCCAACGATAAATTGGAATGAAAATTTTCGCGCAAATTTAGTAGATTCTTACATTTTTTCTGAAAAGTTACGGCTACGAAAAATGTTCCGCTGGTCACATTTTTCTGAGTGTTATTATTAATATTTTCTTTAAACATTCGGTGGCCCCTGTTTTTATTGTCATTACGGAATCTTTAGAATTTCTGCGTGCGTTGAGTAGTTTACCCGAGGCATCTAGAGTTATTTAGTTGGTAAATTATTAGATAAAATGTGGCTAGCGTGTCATCTCCATGATGTGCTGTATAAATGAAATGATTTTTAGAGTCGTAATTTTTCGTTGCAAGTTAGGTAACTTGGCTTGAAATTTTACAAGTATACTGGGATGAGTTTTTACTCGATTATGGACGAAAGTCCGTTAATTGTTAAATATTCGGGTTCGTTGAAGGAATACCTTAAGGGATCATCACAGTGTGATGGGTAAAAAAATAGCCGATTGTCGCGATTTTTTTTCGATGGTGAAAATACACTAGTCTGATTTTTTTATGTCAAATTAAAGCAATGACCAAGAACAAAAAATAAATTTTTAAATGATTAAAAAGAAACATTTTCAACAATTGAAAATGTCTTTGAAAAAAGGAGTCCTTGCGATCTGCACGGTGGTGGCCGTAAATATGACCTGAAACAAAATTTGTAAAAAGATCGGTATTAAAGCCGATATCTTGCTATGGAGGTTTTTTTTATATAAAAATTGCCAAAATGGCGGCGATTTGAAACAAAAGTATCAAATTTACCCTATTTTTTCGACAGTTGTTGTTTAAAAAAAATATGAAGATTTCAAAAAAAGCTTCCACATCAAGATAAAAAATGGCGTGAAGAATGTTGTGTCAAAATTTGCGACGAATAGCTTGGAAACTCTTCCTATGACAGTGTACACCGTTTTAAAAAACGACATTTTGAGAAAAAGGCGTTTAAAGTTTCGAGTGCGGAATTTTCATATAAATTATCTTCTGACGACCAATTGGCGATGTTTATAACCGTCTATACTATCCGATAATGCAACAACAAAAAAAAAGATTGTTGTAAAATTTGGCATTGTGATGATCCTTTAGGGAGGGTAGGGGTTTCAGCGTGAAAAAAAAACACTTTTTTGCGAATTTTTTTCATCTATATGGATAAAGTAAATTTATTGAAACCTTTTGTACATTGTTAAGTGTCATTTCAACACAATTCCGTGAAATTTGTACGCGAAAATATCCACAAACAAGCCGGTGCGGCGTTTTTCTCGAAACCACTTTTTCAAAGTCCGTGTTCACTGCCATTTGAAAACTACATGACCGATTTATTTCAAACTTGGTACACACTTTCTACATATAAAATACCTCCCCCCAACAGTTAGTTTGAGTTTTTTTTACATTAAAGGGGTTTTCCACCCCCAAAATGGCAGAATTTTTCGTGAGAAATAGCAGTTTTCACTTTACATGACCGCCAAAAATTTATAAATGAAAAAAAAATTATCAAAGACCGTTGGGGGGAGGATTTGATGATACTTTAACTAAATTTTGTTGGTACTTGATTTCAGATAATTTCTAGCTGAGATACAGTGAACACCGCAAATCGTGTTTCCCAAGGCGTTCTTGGAAAAACTTTGTCACCGGCTTGTTTGTGGATATTTTCGCGTACAACTTTCACGGAATGTTCTTGAAATGACACTTAACAATGTACAAAAGGTTTCAATAAATTTTCTCTATCCAAATAGATGAAAAAAATTCGCAAAAAAGTGTTTTTTTTTCACACTGAAACCCCTACCCTCCCCTTAAACAGCGTGCCGCCCTCGCAGATTCACCGTACCGCAGTTGGCGACCTGATACTTTACAAAAATCGTCATAACTCAGTCAACTTTTGGAATTCTAGCAAAATCTTTGTTGTAACTTAAAGTGAATACCCTAGGCTACAAAGCTACGCAATGAAGAAATTGTTGAATATTTTACGATGCAGCAACGGCTAAATTTTGATAATCCGACTTAACATGACTAACGAGTAGTTTCATTCGCATCCATCAACGGTGTTGCGTAGCACGCTATACGTGAAATACGATCTTGGTACGATTCACGCTAAGGTATAATTCATGCAAGTCTACCTTTTATTGTTCATACAACAATTCTGTCGCAGAAGCTTACTTATATTCCGGCACAACATCAATAGAGGGCTGGTCATTGATGAATGCCATACTTACCACATATAATTCTACAATCCGCGATCATAATGATTTATTGTTACGTTCCTAATCGATTATAATTATTTTTTAGTGAATGTTGATAAAAAAAAATTAAGTCATTCGGCACAAAGATAAATAAGCCCGTATAAATCGCTGTGACTATATACACGCAGAGGATAAAGTGCACTGCACGGTACCATTTTGACAGTTGTAACAATTGAATTAAAACATTCAGGAGCTCCAGAGAACTCCCGAAAAAATCCGCCGTCACCGGAACATCACGACGATTTAACAAGTTTCGCGGCACGATGTCAATCGCCGGCGAACTTTTACACCACTTCTATATGTGGACGTACCCATCTCATCGGTTACACATACAGGGTGTCCCTCTTAACTCTGTGACCCGAAATAACTCGGTAATTATAGACATCACAAAAAAAAATTCCAGACAAAAGTTGTACAGTGTGACGGGGGCCATCAAATGCGAGCAATTTTTTTTTTATTTCGGTGGAGGCGCTGACGCACAGTGAAGGTCACCTCCACTTTTTCAAATGAAATGGTACATTTTTCTCAACCATCTTGTGGAGCAACTCAAGCCGCATAAAAAACATTACGCGGTCAAAGTCGTTCAAAAACAATTTCGAACACCTATTAAAATAAAATACAAAGATATTTAGATCCGAGATATTTAGATTTGTATAATCGATACTGACATTGAATGACCTTAAACGACTTTGACCCCCAAATATTTTTTATGCAGCTTGAGATGCTCCACAAGATGGTTGAAAAAAAAATGTACCATTCCATTTGAAAAAGTGGAGGTGACCTTCATTGTGCGTCAGCGCCTCCACCGAAATAAAAAGAAATGGTCGCATTTGATGGCCCCCTTCACACAGTACAACCTTTGTCTGGAACATTTTTTTGTGACGTCGATGATTACCGAATTATTTCGGATGGCAGAGATAAGAGGGACACCCTGTATATGAAATGTCAAGCTAAATTTGTATTTGAATCCATTACATTTTACTTTTCTCGTGGCAGTTGAAATTCGATGACACGATGTGGCCCGGCAAGGTGCTACGGATTAGAACCAGCTTGTGTGTGTTTTTTTTTTTTTAATTGGCTAAGTTAAGACACTAAAAGCTTCTATTTTTGGGTTTGTGCATGGGCCTAGGTCTAGAGGAAAAGAAAAAAGTAGAAAAATGCATTAAAATCGACACTGGAAATGGAAGTTGGGTTAGATTATGAAAGTGGGGGTAGGGAGTGATGGGAAATGGTTCAATTGGGAAGGGTAAAAACCCGCTAGGGTAGACGTTGGAACTCAGTAAATAAAAAATAAATAAATAAACATCTCAGTAATATGATAAAATCCTCAATGTGATACAGTTTTATTAGCATGACGTTGAAGTTTGCATCAGTGGAATATAACAAAAACTCTTTCAAATTGCTCAATTTTTTTCGGACGATTTAGGCTATGAAAACCAAACGTTTCTACGTATTCTTATTATAAATTTAATACCGCAATTTGCCAAAAAAAAAACCTCTGGATAACGATAAAAATAGAGAAATAAGAAAAAATATCGTTGCGTTCCAACGATGTAAACTTCATGTCATTTATCAGCTTTAAGGGAAAATATACCTTTTGGCGAGGAAAAAACTTGCGGATTTTCATAATTTTTTTTCAAAGGAAATATTTCTTCACCATTTTTAAGATTTACAATTAGGGTAAGTTTTATTACTACAGTTGGCTGTTACGTGGTATTTTTTTTCATTCCTCTTTAAAAATGGTGGAAGTATGGCACGGTCTTCTAGACTGCATTTTCAAAATTGGTATGACGTACAGTTAGAAAACTGATCGACCGATTCTGATGAAATTTTGGTATAAATCTTTCTAACCGTATTGTCTAAAACTTTGTCCTAAATGTTTTTGAAATTCTTAAGAAAATATTTTCACAGCAGAATGTAGCCATTTTTTCGGAAAATTTAATCTTTTCGTTTCAAAGCGTACCATTTCTTCGATTTTCAACATTTCTCACTTTTTCTTGGTTCAAACTCTGCGTATGAGTGTTAACGAAAGAAAAATCTTCGTTGGTTTTTTTCGAATTAATCTCGCCGACGTTACGTGTCACGCCATCTGACAACATCGCCATTTTTAAAGATTGATAAAAAGAAACAAATGCAATGCAACAGCCAAAAGTAGTAATAAAACATACCCTAAGTCTCAAAAATGGTGAAGAAATCTTTCCTCTAATAAAATCATGAAAATCAGTCCTTTTTTCCTCGCCTAAAGATATCTCCCCCCTTAACCATTTTCTGACTGAATTTTTGTTTTTTTTTTCCTGATTACGTAATTATTAGTATGTACGAAATTATCTAGAAAACGGTTTTCTTCAGCAATATAAAAAACGGGTTTTTCATATTAACCTTGGTACATAACGCCGAGTACGACACGACCGTAAAA
The DNA here is from genome assembly GCA_963210295.1 of Ophion ellenae. Classification (NCBI taxonomy): domain Eukaryota; kingdom Metazoa; phylum Arthropoda; class Insecta; order Hymenoptera; family Ichneumonidae; genus Ophion; species Ophion ellenae. The sequence goes on from OY723385.1 coordinate 62,942,671, forward strand.
TCCCGTTCCCACGTACTCATGAACCAAATTTCCGACATGCACGCGACCGAGGCCATGAGCAAATGCACTCATTTGTTTATATGGGTTATAGTTAAAAACCGTTTTCAGTTCGGACGCGTTTCACCCAGTAAAAAACCGTTCTCACTGAACGCCTCCGTTGAAACTAGTTTTTCCGACTGAAAACTAAAATTCACGTTTGGAAAGTCAACAAGGGCAATCAAGTTCAGACTTTCGGTACGGTTCGGTCAGAACTGGTTTTCCCTGGGTAAAGCGCGTTCAAACTGAAAACGGGTTTTAACTGTAACCCATATAACTGACAATGAGAGGAGGGTCCATGATGTGTTCAACAAACGACCATCATAAAAGATAGTGAAGTTAAACTAACTACAATTTATTGGCAAGGTGATCAAAATTGTCAGCCATATTATGATTGCCCTGGCAATAAACCGTCGTTACCTGTACTGTACAATCTTTTATCGTGGGCGTTTGTTGCAAATGCCATGGACTTTTTTCCCACATACACAAACGTACGCCCACATGTCTATATGGGGATAGGATATTTTGAACTCGTCATGTCTATATGTTGTTGGCCATCAGCACAAGTGGCTGTTTGGAGAACGGACGGCGAAGTACGGATGCCATCAAAATGACCTTTCCCTCTATATGCAATTAAAAAAATATATATCTGCAGGATGATTCACAACTATTAGGGATCTCTTGGTGAGCAACTGCTGTACCATTGTTCACTTAGCGTCGGGCGTCGAGCGGAAATATCTCGGTCAATTTTTGTCACACGATATTTTAAAAAAAAGCGTTTTGCTCGCAATGGCACACTCTGGCTCACCAAGGAAATCCTGTTGGTTTCGATGACTTCGTATGTATAGGGTAAATCCGCGGTAGTTGGTCATAATTTTTCCAAGGATCCGTCAAAATATAAGTACAAACGTCTCTCTACTTATTTCCGTTTGTAATTAAACTTTTATTCATTTAACTTCAAGATAATTTACAAAAATAATAGAAAATCTGATGAGATTAATCTTAACATTAGTTACTTTTTTTATATCACGATTGACGGTCTCTTCCGGAGTATTCGGGTGTGACGGCCATGGGACAGATGGCCAGTACTTAATTCTACTCTACTTGAGGGGTGAGATGACTTCAGGCGAGAAAAAAATTGCTGATTTTTATGATTCTTTTTTTTTAAAGGATCATCACAGTGTAAAATTTTCAAAAAATCGATTTTTTTAACGCGAAGTTCGAATTATTGCGTCTGCGTGGGACCTGGCGCGGCAAAGGAAGAGTTTTCAAGCTATCCGTCACAAATTTTGACACGCCATTCTTTATCTTGCTATCGGAGCTTTTTTTAAATCTTCATATTTTTTTAAGGAAAAACGGTAGCAAAAAATAAGCTAAATTCGAGACTTTTTTTTCTAACCGCCGCTATTTTGTTCATTTTGATAGAAAAAAAAACATCCGTAGTAGGATACCGGCTTTCATGCTGATTAATTATGTTTTATAAATTTTGTTTCAGATAATATTTACGGCCACAACAGTATACACCGTGGGGACTCCTTTTTTTCGAAGGCATTTTTAACCAGTAAAAAATGTTATTTTTTTTTTTTACGTTTAAGAATTTATTTTCTGTTCTTGAGTGCTTTAATTTGACATTAAAAAATCAGACTGTATTTTCGACCTGTTACATTGTGATGATCCCTTAAGGCGTTACCCCCACTTGTAGCGCAAAAAAGGCCTTTTTCATGAATTTTTTTAAAGAAAACTACAAAACTTTTTTAATCGATCAATAGACCATCTTAAAGAACACATCTTGAAGAACTTTCAGTAATTTTTTTATTGAAAAATATTACATTATTTAGTGGCAAATGGCCGTCAATGAAATAATGTTTTTATATACACGGTTTGCGGTGACCAACATTGCGGCGAAGTGGATCATCTGAAAAAAAAAATGCGGATAGATTTAGTCAAATATAAGTATAAACTAGTCTTTAACCGAAGGATTTTAAAAAATATTCATTTTTCACAAAATGGCGGACAGTCAAAGTTAATGGTTCGATTTTAACGAAAAAAACGGCCGTTTTTTGGCTATAAAACGGCCATTTTTTTTTTCGAAAAAAAATCAAACGATTAAAGACTACATTTTTATGTATTAAATAAGCCTGAAAAATTTCAAGAAGATCGGTTCATTAGTGTTCGAGTAATCTTCGTCACCGACTTCAGAAATGCCATTTTGAGAAAAATGCGTTTAAAGTTTCTCTTTCAACGCTCTTTCAACGCGAATTCTTCTCTTTCAACGCTCATATCTCAGTCAATTTTGTTCGGATCGACTTGAAATTTTCAGGACATATTCTCAGATACTTATACTTCAAAAAAATGCAATAAAAAAAATCGATTTTTAAAAAATCCCAAGTGTAAAAAATCCCAAGGGTAAAAAACCCCTTAAGGAAACATTTCTTCACCATTTTTGAGACTTTGGATATGTGAAGGCTTTTGGCTATTACATGGTATTTTAAAAAATAGTGTTTAAATATGGCTGGGGTATGGCACGGTCTTCTAAACGGGTTGCGGCGGAAGTTCTCAGACCGCATGATACGTCGCATCGGCTGGATTAATATGAAAAAAAATCAACGAACATTTTTATTTTATTAACATTCATACGCAGAATACGAACCAAGAAGAAGTGAAAAATGTTGAAAATCTATGAAATGGTACGATATGAAACAAAAAGATTGAATTTTCCGAAAAAAAAAATGACTACATTTTGCAGTAAAATGATACTTAAAACATTTTTTTTAACATTTAGGATCATGCTTTAGATAATAGAGTTAGAAAGATTTATACTAAACTTCATCAGAATCGGTCGATTAGTTTTCTAACTATACGTCACGCCACTTTTGAAAATGCAGTTTAGAAGACCGTGTCATATCTCCACCGTTTTGAAAGATTAGGTAATAAAATAATACCTATAACAGCCAAAAGTAGTAATAAAACATACCCTAAGTCTAGAAAATGACGAAGAAGTTTTTCCTTGAAAAAAAAAAATCATGAAAATCAGCAATTTTTTCCACGCCTAAAGATATTTTCCCGCTTGATTTTTTTTTTTTTTGCCACATCTGGAACACATAATCGAATTTAGTAAAATGTTTGTGCATCCAAAATTGGCACACTGTGCCCCAGTCTTCGAACATTTATAAGATGATATACTGTCAAAATATGTTGGTTTTAAAAAGAGCTTTTTTAGACTTTTACGACTAGGTATAACCGCTTAAGGGGGGATTGTCTTTTTTTTTCGCAAAATTTACCGCTTCTTGGGAATTTTTTTTGTGAAGAAAGTATACAACGGAAAACTTGTGAAACTTGGCATATAGTTTTATTGATCTGTTTACTACATACAAAAAAATTTTTAAACAATTTCATCAAAAAATCCGCCTCCCACCCCCCTCGACGCGCGATGGTCCTTTTTTGATGGTGTGCACGATTCCAGCCTTCACGTTCATCCTGCAACAAAAACCCAAAAAGCATTTTACTTTAGACACATATAGCTATCGTTCGATGAAGGGGAAAAAAAATTGACGATTTGGTGACGTTTTGAACTTGAAGTATCGATTTTTCGAAAAAAATTGATCGATTTTTTGTTATAAATAAAAAAATATTACACGTATTGCTTTTTTGCTTCATCAAACGATAAAAGGATGTCAGCTGAGCATTCTGTCTAAATTTGAAGGCAATCGGTTGAATAGTTTTTGAGAAATCACGCACACCATCAAAAAAGGACCATCGCGCGTCGAGGGTGGGAGACGGATTTTTTGATGAAATTGTTTAAAAAAATTTTTGTATGTAGTAAACAGATCAATAAAACTATATGCCAAGTTTCACAAGTTTTCCGTTGTATACTTTCTTCACAAAAAAATTCCCAAAAAGCGGTAAATTTTGCGAAAAAAAAGACAATCCCCCCTTAAGGAAGGTTTGTACTTTGTTGGACCGAAAAAAAATTGATTTTGCTGTATCACAAAGAGCTGATGTACCGGAAGGTGTAAGTATGAAACTTTTCATTTTATTCGCATATAAACTTCAGTTTAACTTTAAACGTGTTTTTCTCGAAATTACCTTCTTCAAGTTTGCGGAAGTGCTCGTGCAGGCCCCAGATGAGCAAATATAACGAAATGTGGCAGGCACGTGGACAACAAACGTCTTTATTAGTTGAACTAGAATTATTCAAGAGTATTCAAACGTTTTTATTTTTTAAACAGAAGACCGCAAAAAATGTTGGCAAAAAAATGAATTTCCCTTCGATCACTCATTATTTTTGTTCTATTTCAATGCTTCTTCTTGTTTCTAGTTCGACTTATACACAATATTGTCCAAAGTGAAAATATGTTTGATTTTTTTGCTTCAGGTCACCTGTTCATGACATAGGACTTCCGCAAGCGAAGAATATCATCGCCGGCGAGCCGACACACGTGGCTTCTCCCACTTCCAGTACCATGTTTTGTAGAACTTTCCAAAAATATTATCTATCAACGAAGACCGCTTATTAAACATACCAAATTTCACCATTCCATATTCAATATTCTTCGCATAAAGAATTGGTGAAAAATCGCACATTTTTTGGCCCAGAAAAGTAGAAACCTCCCTTAAGGCGGGAGCCTGAATTAGAAGATCCAAAAAGGGCCTCAGTTCTACAACGTTCATCTCTTCAACGTTGAAAGTCCGTTTTCCACATTTACAATGACTTTATCTCTCATCGGTATAAGCTCGGAAATTCACCAACTGTACAAGATTCTCAAGTTTGCAATATTGAACCTCTACAACGATCTAGACTTATCATTATCCCTACAACGTATTTATTCGGATTTGCATCAGCTACACAATGACGGATTTTCAATATGCATTAATTCTATAATGTACGAACTCTGCAAGAACGTTGAGTACTCACCGTTCAACTGGACAATATTCTTGTTAACTCTGCAATAGCTGATATATCAGGTGTATCAATTGAAGAAGAGATATATTTGCCCATTAATGCCCAAGCGACTGTTTGAACACTTGAGAGAAAAAGGATGTTTTTTGCAGTCTACAGCAGAAATAATGTCACCCTATATGTAAAATCGCCCGTTCTTCCAATTTATGGCATTATCTTTGATTTGTTACCCTTCCTAAGAGGTGAAAAGGGGGTTTTAACTTAAAAATCGGAGTAAAATCAAAACATTCCAGGACAAATGTATGAAAAAATATTTTTCATCGCTAAAAAACGTATTTTTACTCATTTTGGTATCAAATTCACGAATTTGGCTCATACAGCGTATGAGAATGTAAAATATCTGCTCCAATGTATATATATATATATATATATATATATATATATATATATATATATATATATATATATATATATATATATATATATATACATTGGAGCAGATATTTTACATATAACATATATATATATATATCTTCTTTCTTCTTCAATGAAGAATACACCTGATAGATCAGCTGTTGTAGACCTGACAGGAATATTGCCCAGTTGAACGTTGAGTACTCAAAGTTCTTGTAGAGTTGATACATTATAGAATTAATGCAATATTGCAAATCTGTATTGTTTAGTTTATGCAAATCCGAATAAATACGTTGTAGGGATAATGATCTGGCTAGATCGTTGTAGAGGTTCTATATTGCAAACTTGAGAATCATGTACAGTTAGTGGATTTCCGAGTCTGTACAGATGAGAGATAAAGTCATTGTAACGTTGAAAAACGGACTTTCAGCATTGTAGAGATAAACATTGTGGAAACGAGACCCTTCCCAAAAAAGCGTTTTTTCGGGAATTTTCTTAGAAGGGAAAAAACAAGTGAACCCAGTAAACATTGAGGTATCTTTTCATGTATATTTTAAATATATTGAAAAAAATGTTTCAACATCAAACAATAAATTGATTGCGTCTTGCCACTGCAGTCCCCAATCGGCGGGAAAGACGCAGCTCGTAATTCTTGACTGAAACAAAAAAAAACCAATTCAATGTTCAATTGTCATATATTTTCCTTCCGGGTGAATTAAGAAAGAGCTGCAAAAATCGGGAAATTATAACTTTTCTCAGGTTTGAAAAAAAATGTGTTTAATAAAAACACTTTAACGTGCTATAAAAATGATTTAAAAAGCCTTTTTCAACGACTTTTTTTATTCACTCAGAAGAGATTTCCATACTGAAGAAAATAAACTTTGGTTTAATTCAATAGGTGGTTTAGTTTTTTTGCCATCACGCCCGCCAATTTGGAAAAATCGTGAAAATGAAAACTGAAGAAAACGCGCTTCAAAGTTTTTAATAGGAGGAAATATCAATATCAAATATCAATCGCTTCTCTGCTTTTGGCCTTGTATCTTCGAAAATATTTACAACTGGCCTCTGTAACTTTGTAGTTTATCTATCGATATAAGCAATTAAAAAAAACGATTTTTTGGACCTTCTAATTCTGGTTCCGGCCTTAAGGTCTTAGGCCACAGTAACGGGTATAAAATCATATGCGAATGTAACCATTTTTTTTGTATGAAAAAGTGATTCACTCATAAAATGAATTACACATCTAATCAGTATGAATATCAAGCTCGTAGAATTCTTTTTTTCGATGCACAAAATGACCGACTACTAATATTTCCTTGTGTTATCTTGTTTTAAGCGCTCCGCGGCGTGACATTTAGCATCCACAATTTTTTACCTAGAACAATAAACAAAAATTCTCGTCAATCTACATTAGAATACCTAGAGAAGTACGCACGGAATTTAAAAAATATTGTTTTATTCAAAAGTTGTAGGTATTTGAACTAAAGAAATGAATTGTCAGTGAAAAATTTCGTTATAACTGCTCATAAACTGCTCATAACATGAAAAGTTTTCGATTAATCAGAAATTCCGTACGTACTTCTCTGCGAAATGCAATTGGGAACATAACATTTGAATTTGAAGTAAATCGAGTGAAAATTGTTGAAGTTATTTGTAACGCCAATTGGAAAAAAGGTGTTTCGAGAAGTTTCGAGTAGTCGGCCATTTTGTACATCGAAAAAAAAATATATATATTTTTTCTAACAGCTTGATATTCATACTAAATAGACGTGTAATTAATCGTATGAGTGACTCACTTTTTCATACGAAAAAAAATTGTTAAATTCGCACATGATGTTATGACCGTTACTGTGGCCTAAGGCCTTGAGCAGTGACAGGTGACATCTAGCGGCCGGATCTACGAAGCATTTCTATTGGCCACCTCTCCCTTATGGCCAACTCCACCTGAATCGCCCAACACAACGAGACAATTTCACAGTCATCAAAAAGAAAACGCAAGCCCGTATTTATTATTCGATTCAGGATTGTCCATTGTAGGCATGGAGGATCAGGCTCGCCGGCTCATTACGCTTTTGATTCAATTGACGTTGCTGTCCCTCGGTCGTACGAAAGAGCGCGTTTGCATAATTAGCGGATTCCAGTCGGTCCACACATAGCTACATACCTACACGTGTCTCAAGCCGGAGTAATTGTGTATAGAGACTATACGTGCGTATAGTTTCGCGTCAAAGGAGATCCTTGGTGGTCGCTCGGTGTACGCGTTCGTTGTATTCGTCGAGTCTGTCGCTTTGTCCCACACGAGGAAGTGAATCGAGCACAGTGTGCACCGACGCGCGTTCCCGCCTTTGTCTTCATCCCTGTGCGTTCGCGAATACCTCCACGAAGTTGGAATGGCTAGAGGATCCATGGGAGAAACTAACAACGGGTATGCAACACCACCCCCACCCCCACCTGCCCACGTACCGCCGGAGTCAACACGTCCCTTGCTCCCTTCCTGTCTCGTTACGGAATGACTCGGACCCAATGGGAAATAGTCCAGGAAGTTGATCCGCTTCAGACTCCGCCACCCCGCGGCCATTCAATATCTAATTAATCCGCGTCTCGTGTCAGCTGATTGTGATCATCGCTCGGACCCGAACCAGAGGGAACCGAATTTCGTACTAAGGGAACCGTCCTCCATTATGCACGGAATATTGAACTCGAATGGGAACAAGGCGCACAAATGTAGTTTGTTTGGGTTTGTTTTGGTTAAAAAATGTAACGGGTATAAAATCATGTGCGAATTTAAGGCGTTACCCCCACTTGTAGCGCAAAAAAGGCCTTTTTCATGATTTTTATTAAAGAAAACTACAAAACTATTTAATCGATTAACATACCATCTTAAAGAACACATCTTGAAGAACTTTCAGTAATTTTTTTATTGAAAAATATTACATTGTTTAGTGGCAAATGGCCGTCAATGAAATAATGTTTTTATATACACGGTTTGCGGTGACCAACATTGCGGCGAAGTGGATCATCTGAAAAAACAATGCGGATGGATTTAGTCAAATATAAGTATAAACTAGTCTTTAATCGAAGGATTTTTAAAAAGATTCATTTTTCACAAAATGGCGGACAGTCAAAGTTAATGGTTCGATTTTAACGAAAAAAACAGCCGTTTTTTGGCTGTAAAACGGCCATTTTTTTGTCGAAAAAAAAATCGAACGATTAAAGACTACATTTTTATGTATTAAATAAGCCTGTAAAATTTCAAGAAGATCGGTTCATTAGTGTTCGAGTAATCTTGGTCACCGACTTCAGAAAAGCCATTTTGAGAAAAACGCGTTTAAAGTTTCTCTTTCAACGCGGATTCTTTTCTTTCAACGCTCATATCTCAGTCAATTTTGTTTGGATCGACTTGAAATTTCCAGGACATATTCTCAGATACTTATACTTCAAAGAAATGCAATAAAAAAAAATCGATTTTTTCAAAATCGCAAGTGGGGGTAACCCCTTAACCATTGTTTTGTATGAAAAAGTGATTCACTCCTAAAATTAATTACACATCTATTTAGTATGAATATCAAACTGTTAGAAAAAATATATTTTTTTTTTCGATGTACAAAATGACCGACTACTCGAAACTTCTCGAAACAGCTTTTTTCCAATTGGCGTGACAAATAACTTCAACAATTTTCACTCGACTTACGTCGAATTTAAAAGTTATGTTCCTAATTGCATTGCGCAGAGAAGTACGTACGGAATTTCTGATTAATCGAAAACTTTTTATTTTATGAGTAGTGTATAAGCAGTTATAGCGAAATTTTACACCAAAAATTTATTTCTTAAGTTCAAATACCTACAACTTTTGAATAAAGCAATATTTTTGAAATTCCCTTTTTCGGAGAAGCTTTTTGGACAATTACAGCGTTGTGGTGTAATTAATTGTGACGTAATGGAATACTGGTTATTGTGTCGATCGGCAGTGGAATGAAATGTAACGTAATGAAATTATGTTTGTGCAAAGTTAAAGAAATACAAACGGGTGAAACATTTTGAAAATCACTTTCAATGGAAACTCGAGGCTTTGTTCAAGTATTGTGCCACTCACTACTGGTTTTACTTTAAATCTATGACGTATTTTTCATAATTGTATACTTTACATCAAGGATATTTAGATTTTTGGGTGGGTAATTGATAAATGGAAGAAAGTTTTTGGAAAACTGTGGCAGCGTTTATCACTGCGTTGGGGTGTAATTAATTGCAACGTAATAAAGGCCGCTTGTTTTCTCTTTCGGCGGTGTAATTTACTTGTAATGTACTGAAATTGTGATTATGTAAAATTAAATAACAGCAACGGGTAAAAGATTTTTACAAACACTTTCAATGGCCACTTGAGGCGTGGTTCAACTATTTTGCCACTCACTACTAATTTTACTTTACATCCAGGGTGTATATTTAATCATTTTATATTTCAGATTTAATAGATTTAGATTCCTACATCATTGGGGTGCACTTAATTGTGACGTAATGAAATTATGATTGTGCAAATTTAAATAAATAGGTGTGGGTAAAATATTTTGAAACACACTTTCAACGGGTACTTGAGGCTTGGTCCAAGTATTTCGCCACTCACTACTGATTTTACTTTACATCCAGACCGTGTATGTGTTAATTTTATTTTTTAGATTTAGTATATTTTGATTCTTGGGTGGTTCATTCATATATGGGAGAAACTTTTTGGATTTTTTTTTTGCAGCGTTTATTACATAATTATTTTCTAGTTTAGCGGTGTAATTAATTGTAACGTGATAAAATTATTTTTGTGTAAAGTTAAATAAACAGCCATGGATAAACATTTCAAAAAAACACTTCCAAAGGCCCCTTGAGGCTTGGTCCAAGTATTGTTCCACTCACTACTAACTTCACTTTATATCTAGGATGTATATTCAATAATTGCAAATTTCGGCTTCTTTCGCCTCCCATTGTGTCGCCCATGCATCTTCAGGGCGAGTTTGACAGTCCGAGGGTGCAACATTACAAGTTGTCCGAGGGTGCAACATTACAAGAGGGTGCAAGTTTACGGACATAAACTTTACAAATCGCAAATTCTGAAAAAATTGGAACGATATTCACCAAATCATTATAAAATTTCCGTCGCCGTTACAATTTTTTTGTTGAGGCGAAGTGAAAGCCCGTCGATAAAAATCCCACTGCCGATCTTCCATCCAAGGCGATTAACATTTCGGGAAAAATGTCTCACTTTGTTATCTCTTCAAGGTCGAACAATATGAGACTTTTTAGTTTTTACCGCAATATCAGTCTTCTCCGAGAGAAGTGACTAACGAATTTTCAGCTGTCTCGTCACATTTCTCACTTTGCTTTAGACGTTGAGAAAGGTTATATTCTCATCTGACCGGTCACCCATCCGGGCATTGACCCGGAAAAACGCTGCTGGTCGCATCTCTCGTTAGCTCAGAAAATCATCCCCAAAAAATACCGAAATCTCGACAGGACGTTTCGTTTTCCTCAGTTCGGGGAAAAAAGAGCTTGATCCGCGAGCATCCCTGGACAAAAGGCTCTCAATAGTGGTGGATGCTGCAGCTGCATCATTCGCTCAATACAGGCGGTATCATTGAAAATTCGAGGTCGGGAATAAACACGCGCACCCAAGGGGCTTCCCCGTCGCTGCGGATCGAGTTTCAGGCTTGACGCATACCGGGACAAGAACAAGTGGAAGCCCGAAACTCGAACAGCCACCCCAGTTCTTCTTGTCCCCGGTGAAGTTGCGCGCCTACCCTACGGAGTGCTGAAACGTTGGAGCGTTCAACGAACAAAACGAAACGGAGACGAGCGAATGAAAAACACATTATGGAAGACACTTTTTGTAAAGCCACTTTGCGCCCTTTGTCGTTCTCAGCTCTTTCTCTCTCCCCCCCCCCCTCTCTCTCTCTCTCTTTCCATTTTCCCTTCTTCGATTGATATCGATAACCCACGAATTTTAGTGTTATAAATCGGGCGGTAGACTCAAGGAACGTGATGTACGAACAGTTTAAGGGTAACGGACGTTATTGGAATTTACTGGGCCGAAAATTGGAACGCCCGCTGTAAACCTCTTCTCTCTCTCTCTTTCTCTCTCTCTCTCTCTCTCTCTCTCTCTCTCTCTCTCTCTCTCTCTCTCTCTCTCTCTTGTGCGCTATGTATATGTATATGTAAGATGCAGTGTATTCGTTCTTGTTCCTTTATCTATCCGTTTCTATCTACCTATGTCTCCATCTCTCTATTTCTCTCTCTCTCTCTCTCTCTCTCTCTCTCTCTTTATCCTTTGCTCTCTCTCTTTTTCTCATAGGTGTTCTAGTCGATTTTTTTCCGTTTCTGTTTTACGTCGAGAAGAAGAGCCAGAGAAAGAGGGGGGAAGGTGAGAGCCAAAGAGATAGAGCGAGAAAGACAAGGAGAGGGAGTGAGAGAGAGAGAGAGAGAGAGAGAGAGAGAGAGAGGGAAAACGAAAGAGAAAGAAAGAGCAGAGTGGAAGAACGATAGGTACCAA
>OY723385.1:62954749-62975766 GCA_963210295.1 Ophion ellenae
AAGTATAAGTATCTGAGAATATGTCCTGAAAATTTCAAGTCGATCCGAACAAAATTGACTGAGATATGAGCGTTGAAAGAGAAGAATCCGCGTTGAAAGAGCGTTGAAAGAGAAACTTTAAACGCGTTTTTCTCAAAATGGCATTTCTGAAGTCGGTGACTAAGATTACTCGAACACTAGTGAACCGATCTTCTTGAAATTTTGCAGGCTTATTTAATACATAAAAATGTAGTCTTCAAACGTTCGATTTTTTTTTTCGAAAAAAAAATGGCCGTTTTATAGCCAAAAAACGGCCGTTTTTTTTTCATTGAAATCGAACCATTAACTTTAACTGTCCGCCATTTTGTGTAAAATGAATACTTTTTAAAATCCTTCGATTAAAGACTAGTTCATACTTATATTTGACTAAATGCATCCGCATTTTTTTCTTCAGATGATCTACTTCGCCGCAATGTTGGTCACCGCAAACCGTGTATATAAAAACATTATTTCATTGACGGCCATTTGCCACTAAACAATGTAATATTTTTCAATAAAAAAATTACTGAAATTTCTTCAAGATGTTTTCTTTAAGATGGTATATTGATCGATTAAAAAAGTTTTGTAGTTTTCTTTAAAAAAATTCATGAAAAAGGCCTTTTTTGCGCTACAAGGGGGGTAACGCCTTAAATTTTTTGCTGGGTGTAAATCCGCGAGACATTATCAATCGCGGCTAAATTTCCGATATTTCGTTAAAAACTACGCTAAATTGCTAAGATTTGAATACTTTTTTGGCAAAAACGATGTATTTGAAATTATCGAAGCTTTGAAGTTGAGTTTTTATTGAACGTATCTGGGTCTAAGAAAAATCAGTATCCTTCAACATTTATCGGACAGACGCTCGACCCTCGTTAAGAGCTGCCTCGTTTCGCTCCTTCAACGGAACACTTACAATGAGCGTGTTCATGCCAAACCGCCGATACGTTTTTCACAAATGCACATTAAGAATTCACCAGGTCTATAGCCTCCAGTTTTTTGCTCTACGTCTAGAGCTCGCCTGAATGATTCTGCATTTATTTTACCATCAAATAATCATATCCATTATATTGGTCGGGCGATTCAGACGTCGATATCGTGGCTCCGCGAATTTTTCACATTCGTCCAGATCCACGCGACGAGTTCGCATGCGGGTATCCCGGTCGACAAAAATTTCGTTCTCGCAGTATTCTCATATCAACGTCATATTTATTAATTGCACGAATATTCATACTTTCTGCCCGGAAATGTCACTTTAGGGGAGGACACCACTGTGACGGGGGGAATGAATGTCGTTTTTTCGGAATGTTTTTCGTCGACTAGTTTATTTATTTGGGATTCGGAAAAAAAGTATTTTATTAAGCATACATTGAACTTATTTCGTGTTATTTATTATTTAAAAAAAAATGAACAACGTTATTGCGGTATAATAGAGCCTCTGTATAAAAAATGTGGTCCAACGGCCGGATCGATAACTCGAAGATGGGTGGCCTAAAAAACAAAAAGTTTTATAATCTATATAAATGTAGTTATCATTGTAGATAGGCACTTTAAAAAAATCGCAAACAAACAAATTCGTAACCGACTGTGTTTGTATGTGAAAAGTTCATATGCAGCAATTAGTCGTAAGTTCAATCCCAATTACAGTCTTTGTTATTTTTTACAAGCATTCCATGTTCCTAACGTGCAAACTCGTAAACCAGTGAACTACTAATAACAACTACCTAGTGAAATCAATTAAGAACTAAAAAATAGAAAATAATTTAGATGCAAAAAATATTTAAAAAGAAGCTTTTTATTTAATGTACTATAAAGTAGAACATGATTTTTTTAGCAAGTCACCTATATGCGACTATAAATAAAAGCTTGGGGCGCTCAATATTTAGAATATAATATTTAATTTATATAAATCCGTTAACATATCAACTGTAAAATAACCTTAGATTTCTTAAATAAAAATCCTGAAACTGAGTATAAACGTGTGATACTAATTTTTCCTCTAATGACTATTGTGCCAAATTAAATACGGTTAATAAAAATGAATTGATCAAATTTATTAAACGTTTAAAAAGTTGAGTGCCCCAAGCTTTTACTTATAGCCACAAGTAGGTGATTTGGTGAAAAAAAATAGTTTCTTCTTTTCAGTGCATCGAATAAAAGCTTTTGCAAATATTTTCTTTACATATAAATTTAAATTTGATTTTAAGTTCCAGTATACGTAAATCATTGCGCTACCTGCTCTTACTAAATCATCTGTAAGTTGGTCAATTTTCAATATGTCAACATACATTTTTTCACGCATCCTTTAATATGTATACTTCGAGAAAATGCAGAAAGAATTTGCTTTTTTCGACTCGTCAAAGTGCCCCCCCCCCCCCCCCTTAATTACATGCTTCGGAACGCCTCTCTCAAGATAATCAATTATTTCGTCCTTCCCTAATCCAAGATTAAAGTGACTCTGCAATAAATGCGATTTCAGGACTATTCTACGGGCTTCCCTATTTCACATTCGCTTCTTATCGGCTATCAAAACGATACTCGTTTGTCCGCCATTGTCCGATTAACTCGAAAATATTTCAAATTCGCGATGCATCGTGCACAAAAATAATAAGATAATCACGATAAACGTTCCGCCCTTGCGTAATAAAAACGCGTCTTGACTTATTAAGGGTCCAAGACTCGTTGCCTAATGTTGTGATATAAATGCGCCGAGCATTTGAAAAATTCTGGGGTATACACGCCCTCTGGAACGTGAACGACCAAATAAAGATTCCTAATCCCTTGAGTTTACAAAATGAAAGGAATCTTATATATATCGTGCTGCATGTACACCTTTGTTACCGAGTGGACGAGGGAAAAACAGGAGAGAGAGAGAGAAGATATAACCGTGCAGAGTGAATGCGCTCTCAAGACGTTCCATGAAATATATGAAGCCTCAAATAAAGTACGGGAGACCCGGAGATGAAAGCGGAAAATGGCTATATATATATATATATATATATCTATATATATAGCCCTTTACTTATATAAGGCTGTATATATACACAAGAGAGTTTTTCATAAGTATTTATTCAGGCGGTTCATATTCCACTGCGGTGAAATTGTTACGTTATATCTGACAAGCGCAGTGTCTTGAGTCTGATGAAGTAGTTCGATAAACTGGAATCGCTCGTTGCAAAGAAAAAAGTTAAAGAAAAAACGAGAATTAAAAACTCAGCGCTCTTATACGTTCCTCTTCTTGATGAAAGCGCATGGGGAATTTAAGGCGTTGTTGTTGTTTTCCAGAAATTGGGAAAAATCTTTTTTTTTTCCAATTTATGTTATTATTTCACGGACTTTTCCGAATACGTCTGTGAGGACCGTTGAATGATACTCATAAAATTAGGCGAGTTATAGAAATTTTAAGGAATACGCTCGGGGGGCGCGGTCGAAGCAACTTTAAGGCGAAATAGAAGATGTACAACGTGACATGTAAGCAGCACTAATACACGACACCCCTCTTTTCAGTTGTTTGCCGTGGTCCTTGTTGTCCATGGAGAAATCACCACTTTGGAAGCGACGAAACCACCCTGTGCACATTCTACTCGATGGAGCATGTTCGGCATACACTTGCTGTAGCAAACAATGCCTTTTCGCGGCCGATTTCTCAGCCAGGAAATGATGGAGCATAACTTGACGGGAATGCGACTTATTTGGAACGAAACTTGCCATTGTAAAGACAATTTAAATGGATGATGTTGAGGTGTTGCACAAATGTCACATATGGCGTTTCAGCGGAACTGTATGGACATATCATCATGTGTACTGCGAACTTTTCATTCGAGAAAATAGTCCACCTAACGTCATTTATTGTCGGCAGACAGTTTCATATGCAACCACCTAATATATACGTTACCGGCAATCTGGATAATCCGGTATTCTATAGAATACCTAGGCATTATGTAGAATGCCTAAGACATTAAGGGGTTACCCCCACTTGCGATTTTGAAAAAATCGATTTTTTTATTGCATTTTTTTGAAGTATAAGTATCTGAGAATATGTCCTGAAAATTTCAAGTCGATCCGAACAAAATTGACTGAGATATGAGCGTTGAAAGAGAAGAATCCGCGTTGAAAGAGCGTTGAAAGGGAAACTTTAAACGCGTTTTTCTCAAAATGGCATTTCTGAAGTCGGTGACCAAGATTACTCGAACACTAATGAACCGATCTTCTTGAAATTTTGCAGGCTTATTTAATACATAAAAATGTAGTCTTTAATCGTTCGATTTTTTTTTTCGAAAAAAAAAATGGCCGTTTTATAGCCAAAAAACGGCCGTTTTCTTTCGTTAAAATCGAACCATTAACTTTGACTGTCCGCCATTTTATGAAAAATGAATATTTTTTAAAATCCTTCGATTTCGTCCTTTCCTTCGAAAGACTAGTTTATACTTATATTTGACTAAATCCATCCGCATTTTTTTCTTCAGATGATCCACTTCGCCGCAATGTTGGTCACCGCAAACCGTGTATATAAAAACATTATTTCATTGACGGCCATTTGCCACTAAACAATGTAATATTTTTCAATAAAAAAATTACTGAAAGTTCTTCAAGATGTGTTCTTTAAGATGGTATATTGATCGATTAAAAAAGTTTTGTGGTTTTCTTTGAAAAAATTCATGAAAAAGGCCTTTTTTGCGCTACAAGTGGGGGTAACGCCTTAAGGCAATGTATAAAATACCATTCATTCCACACTTTACCTAGGCATTCTATACGCTACCAAATGTCCAGCCAGCAAAGTATTGAATAGATGCGGTTGGCGAGAGAACGCGCGAGTATAACCCAAACAAAATGTCACAATAGTTCAGCATGTCATACATGTTGAACTATTGGAGACCCCAACAACTCCAAACAAAATGTCACAATAGGTCAACATCTCTTACATGCTGAACTATTGAAGACCCCAACAAACTCAAACATACCCAAACACAATGTAACAATAGTTCAACATGTAAAAACAAATAAATACTATTATATTGAAACGATTTATTGAATTGATGATTTTGAGCAAACAAAAGATGTTTTCGTTGTCCATCATTTTATACGTTACCTAATCTCCTAATGGAATTCTATATAATTCTATATAATTCCAAAGTATTGCATACATTACCTAGGTACAGTATGTAATGGTTGACGATAGATAAAATGTTGTATACATTGCCTTGACGAACCCGGTATTGTATGGAATAACTAGGTATTCCATACAATGCCTGCATTATACACATTGCCGGTAACACACACACGTATATATACAGGGTGGCCGGAACATTGACGTCCAAAAATAAAATGTAGGTCCCTTGTATCGTGGGGTATCCGAATCACCCCCATGTATGTTCCGCGACTTTTCAGTTTTCGAGTTATGAATTTTTTTCTGAATTTTTGAGAATTTTCGACCTGACCAATTAAGGAGGTACACCAGCTTCAGCAAAATGGTGATAGATCAATAAAATTTGGTGCATATATTCTTTAGTATTATTCATGTAGATACAAATTTCTTCAGATTTTTTGGTTGTGCCGTTTTCTTACAAATAATTCACAAGCGTTTATTCTTATACCCGGAATAAATACCTATATCTATAAAAACGCTATGCTTATACACGTGAACTTCAATGATCAATTACTTGATAATGGCACAATGAAAAAATCTGAAAAAAATTGTATTGACATATATAATACTAAAGAATATATTCACCAAATTTTATTGATCTATCACCATTTTGAAATTTTACCATGGTTTAGCATGGCAACATTGTATGAAGCTGGTGTACCTCCGTAAAAAAAAAAATCTAAAAAAAGTAAAAGACTGTCGAGATTTTTTTTTTGCAACTGAATCTTCACGAGTAGTACTTTTATGCATAAAATAATCAGCTTCGTAACTGTGATGAAAGTTATGAAAATGTTTGTCTAAAGTGAAAATTCACGTTCGGTAAATTTTTACTTAAATTTTCAACTTTAAATTAAAAATCTAAACAGGTGACTTCATGGTTCTTAATTAGGTCTCAAAAATGCGCCAAACTCTCAGCTTTCATAATCATTAAAAAAAAGTAGTACTTAATAGGGCTACTTTGGCTAAAATTGGCATTCAAAGACAGCGAGGTGGAAAATTCTTAAAATTAGCCATCGGATTAAAAAAAAATTGCCATTTTATCATTCCTACGGTTATTTAGTTTGTTAACTAACCAAAAATGACTGCAGGAAAGCTAAGATTTAAACATTTGGAGGTTTATGTTTTTTTAGTTTAATTTAAGTTTAATAAATTTTGCGTGATCCGCAATAATAATGGGCCGAGAGGATAAGAGACCGAATTATTGGTATCTCTCTCACTCTCGGTGGCGACAGGGGCAGCGCGCAACCGAAGCCAACGCAAAACACGTTACTTTTTTAATGATTATGAAAGCTGAGAGTCCGGCGCATTCTTGAGGCCTAATTAGGAACCATGAAGTCACCTGTTTAGATTTTTAATTTAAAGTTGAAAATTTAAGTCATAATTTACCGAACGTCAATTTTTCACTTTAGACCAACATTTTCATAACTTTCATCACAGTTACGAAGCTGATTATTTTATGCATAAAAGTATTACTAATGAAGATTCAGTTGCAAACAAAAAAATCTGGACAATGTCTTCTTTTTTTTAAAGATTTTTCTAAAATTGGTCGCGTCGAAAATTCTCAAAAATTCAGAAAAAAATTTATAACTCGAAAACTATGAAAAGTCGCGGAACATGCATGGGGGTGATTCGGATACCCCACAATACGAGGGACCTAAATTTTATTTTGGACGTCAATGTTCCGGCCAGCCTGTATATATATATGCAACCATCTTACACACAGGGTTCCCCTCTTATCTCTGTCACCCGCCATAACTCGGTAATTATCGACGTCACAAAAAAATGTTCCAGACAAAAATTGTACGGTGTGAAGGGGGCCATCAAATGCGACCAATTTTTTTCATTTCGGTGGAGGCGCTGACGCACAGTGAAGGTCACGTCCACATTTTAAAAAGGAATGGTGCATTCTTTTTCAACAATCTTGTGGAGCACCTCAAGCCGCATAAAAAACATCAGGGGATCAAAGTCGTTCAAGGTCATTCAAGGTCACCTATTTAGATTTGTATCATCGAGACTGACCTTGGATGGCCTTGAACGACTTTGATCCCCAATGTTTTTTATGCAGCTTGAGGTGCTCCACAAGATGGTCGAAAAAAATATACTATTCCATTTTTAAAAGTGTAGGTGACCTGCATTGTGCGTCAGCGCCTACACCGAAATTCAAAAAAAAAATTGGTCGCACTTGATGGCCCCCTCCACACCGTACAACTTTTGTCTGGAACATTTTTTTGCGACGTCGATAATTACCGAGTTATTTCAGGTGGAAGAGATAAAATGGACACTCTGTATATAAGGTGGTTGCATATGAAACTGCCCGCCGCGCCAGCAATAGATGGCGTTAGGTGCACTATTTTCTCGAATTAAAAGTTGACAGTACACATGATGATGGGTCCATAGAGTCCCGCTACAACGCCATAGGTGACATTTGTGCGACGCCTTAACATCAATTTAAATTGTTTATACAATGGCAAGTTTTGTTCAAAATAAGTCACATTTGCAGGCAGTTACTGTCCATTATTATGCTCGTTAGAATTATATATACATATAATTGCTAAAATTATATATTTATATAATTCTAGCAAGCAAAAGGGCGTAACAATGCGAATTTAGCCTTTAGAGAGTAGCAACCCAGTGGTTTTTGAATCATTTTTTCAGTATTCGCTCATCTTCTATGTTATACATAGGTAGAATGAACGTTAGGATTTGTTGAGGGAATTTTACGGGCACGGCTACGGAATTGAGCGTAAGGCTAAAGAAAAAGAAGCAGAAGCGGAGCCGCATCAGCTGCTTTATGGTTTTGTTAAGCGACTTGCTTATAACGATCGCAATGCGCGCCGCTTTGCCCACTGATTAAAGATTTTTACATCCTCATCCCTCTCTTGGTCGTAACCGCCACCATTAACCGGAATTTCCTCGAAGCAGCATCCGCCCTCCCCTCTCCCGACGCGCCACCCGATCATTACTTCGCTTCAGGGACTCCCTGCACCTTTTGAAACGCTGACGTTTATGCGGTGATACTTTTTGTATGCGCAAACCTAGCCTTGTATTGCGTATCCATCTCCTTTATTTCCTTTCTCTACTAATACAACTGTAAGCGATGCATCGTCCGTACTTTTTTTACTTTCAGAAAATTTCTTCACAGGTTGTTTATATTAATTGAAACAAATAAAAGAATAGTATGTCGAAAAAAATGGTACGTCTCGAATCGATTTCAATTAATTTTCCACGGAAAGACAGCTTATGGGAGGACACCACAGTGACGGGCCGAAAAAGGGTCGTTTTTTTCGGATTTTTGTTTGTCGACTAGATTACTTATTTGGGATTTGAAAAAAGGTATGTTATTGAGCAAACGTTGAACTTATTTCGAGTAAATTTTTATCCGAAAAAAATATAAATTAACAACGTTGTGGAGGTATCATAGAGCCTCGTACAAAAAATGTGGTCCAACGGCCGGATCGATAACTTCAACATGGATGATCTGAAAAATAAAAATATAAAAGTTTCCAAATCTATATAAATGTAGACCGAGCTGTACGTAGCCGATTTCCGAAAAAAAAATCACAAAATGGTGGGTTTTCCCGAAAAAATGTAATTTTAGCGATATTTTTACTTATATTCGGGGACTTGAAAAAACCTAGATTTAAAAAACAACTACGTACAGCGATAGCTACTGCAATTACGAAAATTTTGGTTTTTTTATTATTTTATATCGGACAATGATAGACCGATCTACAGTTATGATTCCGGCCAAGTAGAGAAAAGTCGTTTTGAGAAAAACGCGATCGAAACTTTTAGTTTACGTACATCGTTGCATTGCCTGCTCTCACTAAATCATCTGTAACTTAGACAATTTCAAATATGGATTCTTGACATTTTTCCCCCGTATTCTTGAGTATGGATACTTTGGAAAAATACAAAAAAATCGATTTTTTTACCCATCACAGTGATGTCCCCTTTCAAAGTGTGCAATATGATTCAGGCTATTGAGAATTATGCCGGGTAGCTTGAATTGAAATTACAATAAACAAGCACACAGACTAATCAATATTACATTTACATCAAGCCAACAAGCGAGCGCAAACAAGCCAACAGATGAGCGAACAAACGAATGAAGAACAATCATACAAAAATTTACGAATAATCAAAAGCCGCGGGTAATTTTCATTTTTCTTTTTAATTGTCTTTACAGATAATTATTTTGCGGCAGGGAGGAAGGAGGAAAAAGAAAGACAGAGGGAGAGAAAGCGATTTTGGTGAGATAGAATCCTGGGACCGACGCTGCTTGATGGGCGGTCGAAATTCGGCTCCGTCGGTTCTTCTAAAGGGGTTATCCCTTTCTGGAAACTTAAAAAAATCGTTATTTTTTGCATACCGTTATAGTGTGAACCTTCAAGAATATTTTGAGACCAACCGGACCCTGAAATTCTAAAAATTTACGAAGTTACACCTATTTTAGTGGAACAGTGTGTCAGGTTAACCGCGATCCGTCGAGTTTGAACGCGATTATCTCGAAACTACATATCTTAAGGGGAAATATCAGTGTGACAGGCGGAAAAATGAGGTATTTTTTAGGATTTTTTTTGATAAAACGGTTCGATCAAATTACTTGAAATTTTGTGTACTAATTATTGAAGTAATGAAGCATACAAGGATTTTTTTATAATTTTTATTACATTTTATTAAGCATTACGGCGGGATTGGTATATTGAGTAACGTTCACACTATTGACTTGAATTTGCACAGTAGGAATTTTCGGTTTACGATTGCATTTTTTAATTGGATGAACCATTTGTTAATAACAATGTCTTCAGCATGTTGTTTTTTCAAGAGAAAAATGAGGTTTTCTTTGGAGAAGTTGTCATTTTTCGTGTTTTTCGAAATTTCGAAAAGTGGATCGTGAACTATAGCCAGTTGGATATATTTGAATTACAGATTACATTTGAGCCTGGTAGAGATCCCGTCGTTTCGGGCCTCGCCGCTGGGGGACTTGCAACGCCAACTGCAGCACCACAAACACTTCGAAAGATTTCCTTCCGAAAAAATTACATTGTAACCACAAACATGTGTACAACATACTGGGAAAAAAATTATTTACTCCAACCAATGAGTTACTAGAAAAAAAATTCATCATTCTGACCCTTCAAATTGGGCCTCCAGAAAAGGATACCCCCTTAAGCAGCGTTGTGCATGGCCAATAATCGGAGGGTGACCACATAGCCGTGGACCGGCTGGCGCATCAACCAGCGGGCGGAAGGCCAATACTTCTGAGACCTTGGTGTAGTTACTTGAGTAAAACGCCTGTGCACCGGAGAATCGGAAGAATATATGGGGACGCCTACGGGTTTTCCACAGTTTCCCCCTACCTACGTCAAGCGCGATATTGTGTAACTCAAGACGGCCGTGGACGCAACGCAAGTTAGGTTAGATTAACAAACTCCGGGTAGGGAGTAATAGGAAAGGGTTCAATTGGAAAAGGGTAATACGTAAAAACCCGCAATGCTATACGTTGGAACTCAGTAAATTTAAACATTATATATATGAGGAAAATCCGCAGTCGTTCACCGATGCATTTTACGGAATACCAATGTGTTTTTGTTTTTTTCCCTTTTCTCCAGACCTAGATATGTCAAATCGAATTTGCGAGCCGTGGCACAAGAAGTTCTCTACTCGAATATGAGTACCCATTCGCATGCATTACTATGTAGCTCGTTTCGCCCATGGAAGCTGTTGATAAGGCATATACCGGAACATCGGGAAAAGTCGAGGACCGCAAGTGCCGTGTAATAGAAAGGCAGACGAGTATGGATGCGGATAGAAGACGGAGAAAGAGAGATTGAGAAACCGAGAGGTGAACGAAGGAAAGATATCTTTCGCAAGACGCGACGCTTAGCCTGAGGGCTTGGTTAACGAGTAAAGTCACTACTTCGTGCTTCTCTTCGTCTCTCAACCTACAGGGTTGTTGGTACTCGCTCTCGTACAAATTATATATATATATATATATATATATATATATATATATATATATATATATATATATATATATATATATATATATATATATATATATGTATGTATGTATGTATGTATGTATGTATATATGTTCCTCGTCTTCGTCCCTTTGTGATCTCGTCGGGTTCTCCCTCGTCGCCGCTGTTCCCAGCGTAAAAGTAGAACCCAACAACTTTGAGACGGGAGTGAACCAACCAACCAACTAACTCGCAATAATCTCGACCTCCAGCGCGTACATGGCATATACCTCTTAATAAAAAGATCCGGAGAGGAAGAAAGACCACGAGAGAGAGAGAGAGAAAGAGCCATAGCGCACGAGTGAACCGAGAACTTACCGGAAGAGGATTTATAAAAAAAACACGCGGAAGACACGTTGCTTTTATCTGCTCTTTAGCTTTTTTCCGTTTACATATCGTGGAGCTACTCTCTTTCTCCCTTTCTCTCTCCCTCTCTATCTCTCTCTCTCTCTCTCTCTCTCTCGAGTTCCCAAGAGTATAAAAAAGACGGTGATGATATGAGAAACAAAAAAGCAAAGGTTTCCCAGCTTTTTGCGAGTCATTCCCAAGATGCTCCATATGTTCCGTCACGAGGAAGATATTAAAATGTGCATTAATAATGTACGAGCATGTTGACTAGCTGGCTGGACGGGCGACCTCGTTTATGAATTCAGACCAGTTGGGAATTATTCTTACGGAAAGCAGAAAAATTTGAAAAAACAATCTTCGTCTATACATGTTTTGTCGCAACTACGTGAACCAACCAGTTCTTCTCTCGTTGTTGAAAATGAACGAAACAAAAAAAACATAAACAAAAACGGAAACAAAATTGGGTAGTATCCGTTGGGGATTTTTTTTGATGACTGCATCGTCGCCCGCAACCAAATAAACCATACGGGATAAATCTCTTCGCGAAATGACGAAAACTCCGTCACTGCTTTTTCTCTTTTTCTCTCGGCCATTTTTTTCGAATCCGAAAAAGATTACTCTGTCACAATTCGATCGACGTGTGTTTTTCATCCGTTTGCGCATCGCAACCGGCTAGCGTGATACATGCATGCATATGTGTGGGTGGGTGTACATATATATGCAGACGAACAAGACACGATGGGCTTCGACAAATATAACAGAACATTTTTCTGCCACGGGTAACACACGTATCCCGGAAATAAATATATTCGTTCGACCATTCGGATTTTCTCTTCCGCCCGTACATTTACTGACGATACTATTGCATTCCCAAAATATTTACTCCGCGCCCGTATGCACGTATATTTATATATTTACGGAACGAGCAGTGGTGCAGTCGATCGAGCTTTGAGCTGACGTTCCGAAGGTCCCAGGTTTGATTCTCCCCGGCATGAGTGGATATTTCCAAATGTTTTCCCTGCGCGCTCGGCGGCTCGCAATCCACTTTAAAAGTGGATGGTCCTTCCCGAAAAAACATTAGGTCGGGGTAGAAGAGGTTGCAAACGCAACGGAAGCTGTGAGGTCCGAAAGGGACCGGAAGAAGAGAGGGCCTATGGTAAAAGGCAAGTGTTAGGCCCAGCAGGGCAAAACGGATGCCCTTGGAACCTAACTTATTTAGGTACACATTTACAACCCCTGGTCAGTACCTTCGAAGTAGACAGTGGTGTCAGTCGTGATTTGTCCATTTTTACAAGGGGCCTTCACGATCTGTCGAAATTAGGACGCGTTTTATGACTCTTCTCATAGAAATTTGGCGGGTGAAACTATTTTCTGACACGTTTTTTAGGCAATGGTGGAAGGGGTTGCGAATCCTTTTTGGGAAATACCAGGTGTCCAAGAAACTTTGTGGCTACGAAGAACTCCATGGTAGGAAGAAAGGCATGCATATGACGAGGACTGGTGCAATCTTAGACAGGGGGTAAGCGGGCGTCCCGGTATAGCGCATTCTCACCGTTTCACCCTCCACTCCTCGCGCCCCAGGAGCAGACGTTTAATACTTCCGGCGAAGAACCACCAATTATGTCTAAAGTGAAGTTCGAGTCTGCTGCTGGTTCGGCCAAGAGGCAAAAAAGCAGAAAGGTGCTCGAACTACAAACCGAAGAGTTTCAAACTTCGGATTAATTTGATCGCATTTTTTTCCAAGTTGGTCTCAAGATTTTACTGGCAAGATGGCGTGAGCCCTCGGTGGCTAATTCGAGGCTTCTTTTCCTCCGAATTCAGCGGAGCACAATCTCGACAGGAAACGAAGAATGTGTCCGCGTTTGTGGACAAATCGCGTGCGGAAAACTGATAGGGCATCCCTAATAAAAATAAGGGCCTTTCAGGGCTTTCCTAGTGCTTTCCCTAGTAGGGATTTCCACTATGGGCCCAGACTTGGCCATTATCGGGATAAACTTGTAGGGATTTCCACAATAGGTCCCGACTTGGCCATTATGGGGACAAACCTGTAGGGATTTTCACAAAAGGATCCGACTTGGCCATTACAGGGATAAACCTGTAGGGATTTCCACAATAGGCCCAGACTTGGCCAGTATAGGGATAAACAAGTAGGGATCTCCACAATAGGCCCAGATCTGACTATTATAGCGATAAACCAGTATAAATAGCTTAGGCTACATGGTTGATGATATTTCAATTATTCAAATCGATTATATACATCGATCGAATAATATTATCGAACGCAAATTGGGAAAAAGCGTAAGGGCATTAGCAAATAAAAAATCAACGATGAACACAAATATGCAGACAAACATCAGACAGTATTTATTTATCAAAGTAAAGAAACCTTTTACGTAGATACAAACAATTACTCATGGTTTCACTCATACATGGAATAATGCTAGCGCATAAGTGTGAACAGTCCTAACCGGTTTTCTCGACATTTTTATAGCAACTAATTTCCGCTCAATACTCATCATAGGGAAAATTATTTCTTCTGAAGACTTCGCTGATATTTCCCATTCATAAACTTTATCTGACTGTGTAGGATAAGTAAATAAATTGGTCTTTGTTTTCCAGATCTTTCCCTCAATGGAAATAGATTCTAGTGATTCAGTAGACCCATATATTTTTTTTACTTCTACTACACATCCATTCCTTAGAATGGATTATTTTTTGTATTAATTTTGTCATGGCAGTTTGTCATAAAGGCTCACATGCAAATACGCAATCACATTTCTACGCGCGCACACATACATACACATGTACTCACGCCCACACCTATGCACATGAACAATTACATAAAAACAAATACAGATATACCCTGACGGATTTAACATACACGTATATCCACTGATACAGATATTTTATCGCGCTGAAATGGTTATGATGGGGCGCCGTTGAGGCATTTTCAAGGCGCTGAAATGGTTTTGATGAGGCGCCATTGAGGCAACTTATAAGGCCCCGGTCGTTGCGCCTCTAATGGCCCTTGTTGACAAAGTGTGGCCGGCCGCTAACGGCCCTCATGTGGCTTCCAGATTAGGGCCCGAATAAAGTTAGGGGAATATTATTGGGGCCCGATCACAGCCCCAACTCAATTTCCGCACGGGATGTTGCAACAAGGCCAAGACAGGTGTGGATGATACACAATCCACGGAGCTGGAGTTTGTAGAAGCCTCAAGACGTTTTCTCGCGAAACGAAAGGTGGTTTTTTTTTCTATTAAGGTCCTGACTCTAAACCCAAAGAGATTGGTTGCCTAGCGTGTTCGAGACCTAGTTTAGGTGGACTTTGCAGGTGGGATGAACTGTCTACTCGTGCTTCGTTAGTTAGCTGCTGGCTTGCTGCTCCCATGGTTGCTGTTCAGTGCAGGTAAGCCGGGATGGAGAAAGATACATCAAACACTGGGTAGCCATTAATATGAGAGTTCCACAGGGCGCTCTAATATGTGTTCATGAGAATTCTCCTGTAGATTGTCGGTTGAGCGAGAAACCAAGATACAGAGAGGGGTAGACAGAAAAAGAGAGAGAGAGAGAGAGAGAGAGAGAGGGGGGTTGAGGTGTTCTAAGGTGGAGATACTCCGAATTATATTGCCCAGCCAACAATTCGGGAATGCCACCCTTTGTACTGTAACTTGGTCTTACACGTGTACAATGATACATATGTTAGGCAGGTACCGTGGTATACTATGCACTAGCCGACTGTTAGTAATGCGCCTTGCCTTCCGTTGGTAATTCGATACAGAATGTGGCACCGCGCTCAACGCCTCCTGTACCCCTCACCCAAATGTGTTCTATCGTCTCTCCGAGGGAAAGAGCAGCAGTGGCTCTTTACCTCGAAACAAGAACCGCATCTCTCCGATATACCCTCCAGAGTGGGTGTCAGACTCCGGCACGTCTCCCGTTGATCCTCCACGACTTGATGAACTATGCCGTCAGGGGTACACTCCAACAAATATCATCGAAGGTACATACAAACCCGGCATGTGTTTATTAACACCCATCAGTTGGGAGTGTCATGGCAATCTTGAGCCATATGATGACGTGACTTTGTCCGCGAGCTTTGCCGGAGATGAAAACGGGCCATAATCAACCCCCGCCGGTAACATCCCTCCAGCCTCCATATCTATCATTTGGATTTAGACCCTATTCATCAGAGCCTCGTTATAGCCTGTTCATCGGGGCCTCTTCGTCATGCTCATTTTAATTCATCGGACTTGTTTGGGCTTATCGCGCGCCTTGTAAGATTGATTGAACTTTTTTGAGGCGAAGTGTGACTGAAGTATGAAGTATGAACAGCCCAAACAAACACATGTACCAATCTGATCTGCCAATCAGATCTTTATGGAATAAAAACATCCTTTGGGCTAATCGTCACATGCCAGTATGGAAGATCGCGAGAAGAGAGTAAATTAAATAAGAATAATTATTAATTATATAAATGTCGCAAAAAAGTTCTGCTTAGCATCGTTTTGGAGAGAATCCATGTAACAAGTAGTATACATATATGCTGCATGGGACTAAATCTAGTTCTATGTAAAACAAAGATTAATGTGTGGGTGTGTGTATGCAGGAAAACCATTTTGGACACGTTACATATCTGTAGTGTTGGTTATCAGCACATTTAGCAGTTTTTACAACAGTCCTTACATTTGCTTCGAACCAATGATTGATTTTGAGGACAGGACAATCCTAGACTAGATAAATGGTGACTTTGAAGGTATTTGGCTTCATGTTGAGTATGGGGTGATCCCCACAGTCGACTGTCTTCAAAATCACCTTTCCACATATATAATTACACCCACGCATATTTATGTAGTCGCATACAAATATATATATATAAGCTAAGCAGTACTAGAGATAAAGTGAGAATCATATGCTCCTGATGAATTATCGCCGAGGGCAAAGTGGAAAGTTCTCTCGAATCCCATTATCCGTGGCGGCGGCCGCGGCGGCGGCGGCAACTGACTAAAAACCGATAGTTTAGTTGGCCGCTCACTTATAGATCCAAACCCACTGTGATATCGATAGCCTCCATGAATTACTTACTACGGTTAATCTCCACGTTCGTCAACGAAGACGTAACTCTTGTGCTCGTGCCTTTGCAGTTACGACTTTATCCAAAGATATTATGAGTTACGACGGTACCTACGCTTTATTACCTAGTCGATGTATCATGACTCCAAGTCGAAAGGGCATCCGCCTAGAGCATTTTCCTGTACGTAGTTACCCGTGAAACTTCAGCTACACGTTGAGGAAAAAAATAGCTATGTCAGGAATAGAGAATTCGAATATTAATTGTCTGCCACGAAACGAAACAGCGTCAATCAGACCAGTCGATACTTTCCGTTGCTCATATTTTTCAACGGATTAATCCACCCCAGGTGGGGCAAATGTGCCATTGGTCGGAATCGGTCTGCAAGCATACGAGGAAAAATAAATCCCCTCATAAGCTCTTTCGCGAATGAAGCACGGGTGAATAATTTCCAAGTAAGTTTTAGAAATTTGAAACATGTTCGTCGATACAGGTAACGATGAAAACTGTAACGGAGTGGAGAGTGTTTAGTTTTCGCTCGATATAGACATCTCTCTCTCTCTCTCTCTCTCCCTCTCTCTCTCTCTCTCTCTCTCTCTCTCTCTCTCTCTCCCACTCTCTTTCCAGGGATATTGAAATCAACGGGCGGAAAGCAAAAGTTAACCAGACAGCTGACCCAACAAGCTCCGACGACGTGCACTAGAATGTTCATTCCCTTTTGCACGTGTATGCATGTACGAAAATTCAGGCGTACCTTATGACTACGGATGTATGTAATAATGCCATGTGCATATGTTTTTCCATACTTGCATATACATACATGCACACATACACCCTCACATATATATATGTACAGGGTGTCCCTTGAATACCACGTCATACTTAAGAGGGTGCCAGATTAGATCAGGACCTAAGTATCAAAGTTTTCTCTTAGGAAAAAATTTAACATTTTTTTTAGATTTTTGGACCTTTGTGAATTTCGTGAAATCCCTTGCATGATCTTTTACTGCATTTTCGACAATAGACTTTTTTGGAATCCTTTTTGGTATGAAAATGGTATTGGATAATGGCTTTCTCCAAGAGACGTCTTAGGGACATTATTTTCATTAAGTAAAAGACTGCGAACAAACTTTTTTTTAGCTACCTCTATCACTATTGGAACCATTTTGAATGCGATAGAAAAATCAACTATTCGAGACTATGTTGATACCAAAAAGTAGGTACAATCGAACCTCGACACAAGGAATCTCTAGGGGAGTCTGTTATATCGAGATTACGTTATATTGAGGTTACATCGAGATCATGTTCCTTAAAATGTCCTTTAAAAAATATATATATAATATATATATAATATATTAGTACGACAAGAAAGAAAGGTTTAAATTAGAGCAATGTTTACAAGCAATTAGCCATTAAAGCATAATGTATATTATTTTGTCGTTGTATCAAGGTTTCAGGTGTCTATCAGAAGGAAATTAACAAATATTCGTTATATCGAGGTTCGAATGTATTTAAAAAAAAAAAGCTCATTTGTCGAAAACGTAGCATAAAAGATCATGCAAGGAAAGAGAAATTACGAAATTTAAAAAAGTTCATAAATCTCAAAAACGGTGGCGGTTCTTCCTTAGCACAAAACTTGATATTCTGGTAGATCATGATTCAATCTAGCACCCCTTCAAGTATCATGTGGTATTCCCGGGACACCCCGTAGTTATATGTATATACTTTTCAAATCTTTTCAAAGGCAAAAAAAGAACGCCAAGTAATAAAAAATCTGCCCGATAACATTATCGCTTGCTATACCATATAAAAATGTGTGATTTATCTCAAGATATTTTTCATTTTTATTTAAACAATGGTTTTATTACATTGTTTAAACGCAAATGTGCAAAAAAAGTAAAATAACTTTTTATAAAATAGCCAAACAAGTTTACTAGCAATGTTGTAAACAAAATTGTGAAACTTTATGAATAATATATTTACGCGCACACACACACACACACACACACACACACACACACACACACACACACACACACACACACACACACACACACACACACACACACACACACACACACACATATATATATATATATATGTGTGTGTGTGTGTGTGTGTGTGTGTGTGTGTGTATAAAGGAAGTTCAATTTGAAGCCCATTTATCGATACGATGTTAGCTATCAGCCCACCTGGCTGTTTTTAAGATAATCTTTTAATTTTGTTCAAGCGATTTGTTGATTTCGATGGCAAGACGGTCCTTGAAATGATCTCCATATAAATATGCTCATATATATCTAAAGACGATTTTGAAGACTTTCTCGAAGTCGAATGCCTTCGGAATCACTGATCCTTATATACGTATATAGTGAGGGCATAGTTGGTACATGTACGCATGGTTGACGGTATGGCCCAAGAGACTCGGCACGCGCGCATACTGAACGAACCGAAACGAGACGGAACGAAACGAAACGGAGCACCTTGAACGACTACATAGCAGAAAGTTTAACGGTAGGTGAATAGGCTATACGATGTTCGTTCCTGGCAACGACAGAGGGAGAGAGGGTTGCGAGAATTTCACCCTCGTATACGTACGTAGGGTACGTAATAATAGGTGCACCGGTTCGTACACTGTTCTCCACACCTGCTCCGTATCGAACTTTCGCGATTATTAAGGGTGAACGTAAAATACAAGAAAAACGAAAACGCCGGTGCACTCGCAGACATTCGTGAACAACGGAGCAGTTGGAAATTAAATGAAGCAGTGAGAAAAAAATCAGGGCTCTTTATCAAGTTTGTCGTAATTTACAAGCATGATTAGTTAATTTACAAGTATGTTGAATCCACGTTGATTTTTCCGTTAAGGCGGGACGCCACTTTGACGAGTAAAAAACAGTCGATTTTGTGCATTTTCTCAATGTATACATATTCATGAATATTTGGAAGAAAATTCAAGTTAAAATAGTAAAAATTGATCAAGATATAAACGGTTTTGTGAGAGCACGTAGCGCCACGATTTACGAATACTAAAACTTTCAACCGCGTTTTTCTCGAAGTGATCGGAATCATAACTGTAGCTATAATTGTCCAATTTCCAATTAAAAAAAAATTATGTAGCTGCAGTAGCTATCATGGTACGTGGCCGTTTGTATTTTTTTTAATTTAGTTTTTTTCAGCCCCCGAAGATAAATAAAAATTTCACCAAATTACGCTTTTTTAACACTCGCCTTTTTTAATTTTTTTAACGACTACGTACAACGTGAACGATATTTATGTAGATTATAAAACATTTTATTTTTATTTTTCAGACCAACCATCGTTAAGTTATTGATCGTTATTGAAAGTTATTGAAAGTTATTGACGAGTACTAAAACTTTCAAGCGCGTTTTTCTTGAAGTGGTCGGAATCATAACTGTAGCTATAATTGTCCAATTTCCAATTAAAAAAAAAATTACGTAGCTGCAGTAGCTATCGTTGTACGTGGCCGTTTGTATTTTTTTTAATTTAGTTTTTTTCAGCCCCCGAATATAAATAAAAATTTCACCAATTACACTTTTTTAACACTCGCCATTGTGTAATTTTTTTAACGGCTCCGTACAACGTGAACGATATTTATGTAGATTATAAAACTTTTTTATTTTTATTTTTCAGACCAACCATTGTCAAGTTATTGATCCGGCCGTCGGACCACATTTTTATACAGAGACTCTGTTATGCCTTAACGACGTTGTTATTTTTTTGTGAAATTTCGATTTTCGATTTCATTGTTCGACAATTCGGAAGTCAGAAAAGTACTTTTTCGATCTTGCAAGTTAAAAAAAATGTTTAACACGGTGTCAGATGAAATTCTATTCGGGTGGGATATAAATGTAGACCGAAATAGAGACTTCCGACTTCGAAACTGTCGAATAATCAATCCCAAAATCGAAATGTCTTTCGCTCTCGCACATTTTCTTTCTATAATTCCTTCCTCGCAGTACATCGTCGATTGTTTTTCCAAACGTTGTTCATTATGGAGAGTCTCGCAACCGAGGCTGTGTGCGTGTATGCTTACGATACAAAAGACGTAACAGTATGAGGGCGCGAGCCCGCGAGAAGTGAGCAAGAATTTTCGAGCGAAAGCAATCAGAGACGTTGTAGTTCGCGGGGCAAGACCGGAGCGAGACCAGCCGAGCAAAGAAATCGGAGAAGGTCGACGCGGATTGGGAAACAGAAATGCGGCAGGCTGAACGAGGTGGCCCTGCTGAGATGGGGTTGCAAAAAACCTTGCGACGGGGGTGAGGCGAGGGATACGAAGACCTCCCTCTCTCTTTCTCTCTCCCTCTCTCATCTCTCTCTCTCTCTCTCATCTCTCTCTCTCTCTCTTCTCTCTCTCTCTCTCTCTCTCTCTCTCTCTCTCTCTCTCTCTCTC
>OY723385.1:62975966-63098466 GCA_963210295.1 Ophion ellenae
AAATGTTATATTTTGAGGTTCTGTCAAAAACCAAAAATCGATGTTTTCAAACATTTCAATTAGGTGTAAGCCCTTAAGAATAGTATAACAAAAACAATCCATATAATCATAAATGATCTATATCGTTATTTAACTTATTGTTCTTATTATTGCCATTATCGTTAAACCCTTCATTACTGTTATTGTTATTATTCAACCTATATTACTATTATTATTATTGTTTTTAATATTATTATTATAAGTATTTTACATTTTTTTCCAATTTGTATAATTATTACTATTGATATTTTATTTGTATATCGAAATACTTTTTTGTATTTGTAAACTCTAGGTTTTTTTCCCTTTTACGTTCGCAATCCATCTCATCAATGTAATTTTAATTAGGTAACTTTTTTTCTTCGTCCTTCTCTCTCTCCCTCTCTATATCACCATCTTACTCTAGAACACCATCCTTGCTTACCGCGCTCGCCGTCAAGTTGCACTGTATCAATATTCATCTTACAATAATTACAAATCGGCCGCGACATCGTGTCGAGAGATCTCGTCAAATTATTATTAAGTTGCCATGCCACGTAGCGCGATTAATATTTCACTTTCTGACGCACCTATGTGTGCTATATACCGCAGCGCCAAGCTATGTACACGCGCACGAAAAATCTGCAAT
Source organism: Ophion ellenae (assembly GCA_963210295.1). Taxonomy (NCBI): domain Eukaryota; kingdom Metazoa; phylum Arthropoda; class Insecta; order Hymenoptera; family Ichneumonidae; genus Ophion; species Ophion ellenae. Next base: position 62,976,631 of record OY723385.1, read on the forward strand.
CCCGCCTAATTGTTAGTCACTCCCTTGCCGTACAACGTCATATTTCTTCGGTTAATTCCGACACCAAGACCGGAATTATATCACCAACAGATAATAAAGTTTGTGTAAAACGCCTGGGATGCAAGTTTTTTTTCATTATTATTATACAGTGGCGAGTAGAAAAGCCACGTTATGCGATACACGTTTTCCTCCGTATCATCCTTTTTTTTATACATTGATAACTCGCGTCCGCAACGCTGCAGAATTTCTGCTTCGTATTTTCTTTCTTTCATTAAAACTAAATCAAAGTAAAGTTACTGGAAATTATGATATTCATAATCCTAATGCATATAATAATGATAACGCATTTTATAATAAAGATAACAATGATAATGAATAAGATTCATTTGGGGGAGATAGCATAATAAGGTGAGCATAAAAAGTGGAATACGGTAAGAATGTAAAAAGGAGAAGGACCCCGTACTATGGAAACTGGCAAGGAACATCACGCTTCTGCCTTAAATTTTATTGAAACTCATATATGTGATGAGACATTGAAAACTATTAGACACGTATTTTTTTTATTGGTGGTAAAACAATTTTAACGAGGGAAACCACCCCTCAAACAAAGACGTGTCGAAGGGTGATTTTTCAATTTCACCCACAAACAGTCCACCGAATAAAACAAACACCAATTTTTTTCTAATGTAAAGCGATGAATAATCTAATATAGAAGTATTGAAAAAAAAATAATTAAGGGGAGACACGCCTTTCTTTGAGTGGTGGTTTCCCCCGTTGAAACCGTTTTTCCGCGGTTAAGAACAATACGTGTATGATAGTTATCAATGCTTTATCACATATATGAGTTCCAACAAAATCGGAGTTGGACACTTGAACAGTGTTCCTTGGGAGACAAAATAAAGAATAAAAAAGAAAATTACTAAACTTTACGAAGCTGATAATCCTAATGCATATAACGATGATAATGCATATACTAATAAAAGAAACAATCATAATAGGTCTAAATACACTTATCAAATTAAAAAGAAATAAAAGTAAAGTACAGTAAACCTGCAAATAGTAATCATAATATTAGTAATCATAATAAATATAATAATGACAACGCACATAAAGATAATTAGAATACTAATGATACCAGACCTTAATATAATAATAATACGGATAATTTTGGCGTAGGGGTCATGGCGAGCCAACCGCCCGGGAGTGCGCTCAGCGCTCTCGCAATAGCCACCGGTGTGCAGGGTTAACCACCCAACATGTCGAGAGCACGCACAAACACACAAAATACAAACACCTACACAAACACGTCCGCGGGACATACCGGTGATGCGAATGAGCAGGGACCCTATAATCGGGTCATCCTGAGAAAGCGAATGGTCGGGGTCCCCTATAAACGGGGTCCAGTGAAAAGCGAATGGAGTGAGTGTGCGTATGAATATCGGAGGGCTCAAGTTTTGATCACCTTCTGTATGGCTATCGGATGAATGCGAGTAAATGAACCGGTAAACGGCAAAAAGGCGGACATTCATTAACACGCACACTTAACATCGGGGGATGGCACTGGGACCCCCAGCCGTCCTCCGCGGTAGGCGGCCTCATCGCGGACTGCCGGAGGGTACCTTGAGAAAACCAGGATCGATGCTCCTGAGCCGCTGGATTGCACAGGTACCCGGGTCCTCTTAGCAGGATGGCTTCCCAATCAGCCAGCGCATAATCCCCATACTGTTGTAGTGCTGGGTGGCGCCCAGATCGGGCCCTGCAGCAGTTGCCGGGGGAGGGGTCGATGAGGCCACTGGTGTCCGCTCTGGGGCAGCCGGCGGCTGGGATATGCCGGCGGGGACGCGTCCGGACAGTCCGCGGCGTCTCTACCCCAAAGCACACTCACACACACGAATAAAAGAGAGTAAGGGAGAAATGGAGAAACATGATAGCACAACAAAAAGGAAACATGATAAATGCAGGTAGGGAAATGGGGCCCGCAACCCCGACAACAAAGACACTGACAGGAGAACTAACGGACAGACGAACAGGACAAAAGACAGTCCCAATCGCGTCCATAGCGGAGACGGCTGAGACAAAAATTAGAGCCCAGCTACAGTTTATTAGAGAATGCCTGGTAAAAATGGAAGTGAAGACGCGAGTGCACCGAAACATTAGCACCGTAATAACGACGAACATGGCAAGGATCAGGGAAACGGTAGATGAGGTGTGGCAGACATGCGATAGAATGCATGTGCTCGAGACCGCTAAAGGACAATGTGGCGCGAACGAACAAGTGACGCCCCAAACGAATCGAAAGCGCGAATCCACGGGCTTAAGCCCGGACCTGACGCCGGCTAAACGGCCGACGGAGAGTGCGGAGCCCACCCCGTGGCAAACAGTTGTGCAAAAACAGAAAGGACAGACGACTGGACAGAACAGGCAGGTGACGAAAACGCCGACGACTGCGACTGCGGCGCCGACGGCAACAACTGCGACGCCGACAGTGGAGAGGGGGAATGGGAGCCGCTCAGCTCGAAAAACCGGTGATGGGGTGGTCCTCATCAGATCTAGCGGGGGCAAGACGTACGCTGAAACACTGCGACGCAAGAAAGCCGTTGATCTTGCTACCGAAAAGGTGCAGGTCAGTGGCTATCGCATGACAATGGACGGAGGTGTCTCGGTCCGCGTTAAAAGCGGGACAAACTTCGGCAAGCCCTGGGAGCGGCCGCACAGGTGCGGGACATGACCTCCAACGTTAGACTGGACATACTGAACCTGAACTGTGTTACTGACAAAGAGGAAGTGACGGGACATCGACTAGCGATAAAGGACACGCGGGACCCGAAGGTGCATATCTTTGGGCCCAATAAACAGGGACAGTACATGGCTGTGTGCTAGCTTGAGAAGGGTGCCGCAAAAGCCTTACTCAACAAAGACGGCTGAAGACAGCATGGGTGTACTGCCGCGTCAGACCTAGGACGGAAGTGAGAAGGTGCTATCGGTGCCTTGGGTACGGACATACTAGGACAGAATGCAACGGACCGGACAGAAGGCAACGCTGCCGGAAATGCGACAAGGGGGACCATGTTGGTAAGGACTATAGAATGGAACCGACCTTCTTCCTGTGCACTGAGGCGGAGCACGGGAGTACCGCGCATGCACCGGGCTCCGGGGCGTGTGCGGTCTTCAGGGTGGCGCTGGAGGAGTGCAGGAAAAAGACAAAGACGTGACAGTGTTACAAGGCAATATGCACAGATGGGAGGAAGCACACCTCCTGCTTCCTCAAATCGCGACGAAACATAACGCTGACGTGCTCATATCAAGCGAACAGTGCAGGTACACGACGAACCCAAAGTGGTTCCAAAACAGCGCGGGCACGTCGGTTATATGGCTTTAAAAAAACACGGGATGCACGTTCTCGACAGCGCAGCGAGGAACGATTTCGTCTGGGTGAAAGTGGACGCTTCGACGTATGTCAGCTCCTACTTGACTCCGAACTGCTCCGGTGGAAAGTTTGAAATGGAAATAGGCACGCTGGAAGATGCATTGAGGGAGCTGCCCGTGGGGCTTGATAGTCGCGAGCGACCTTAATGCGACAGCTATCGAGGGGGACATTACCAAGACAACAGACGCGGACGACTGCTACTACAAATGGCAACAAGACTTAACTTGATAGTCGCCAACAGGAGAAGGGTACGGACATACGTAAGACCGGGGGTGGGCACCTCGATACTGGACGTGACACTGATCTCGGACGGTATGCTGCCACTAATGAGGCGATGGAGGGTGATCAATGACTACACGGCCAGCGACCACCAATACATCGTCTTCGAGGTGGCGGGACCTACAGCGACGCGATGTAACGGGCCGGAACGGCCTCCGCGGTGGAATGTACTCGAACTGGACGGCGACAAATCCTCGAGGGCATAATCCTCCTCGAAATGTATAACGAATGCCTTACAACAGGAACGTTTAGCACGCGCTGGAAGACGGCTGGATTTGTCCTCATTAGTAAAGGAAATGAGAAACCACATATGCCGTCTTCCTACAGATCTCTGAGTCTCCTGGATACGACGCGCAAGGTCTTCGAACCCCTCCTTAGCCCGAGACTGACAGACGCGTTAAGTGCGGCCGGGGGTTCCAGATAGCCAGTACAGGTTCCGCAAAGAGCGATTGACGATAGGGGCGATCCGCGAAGTAGCTGCGACCGTGTGGAAGACAGACGAAGCTTGCCACGGGGCAAGGCCCCTAGTTATACTGGTGACACTGGACGTGAGCAACGCCTTTAACTCGGCTAGGTGGGGGGATATCTTAGGGGCGCTGGATGGTCCGTCATTGAAGGACCATCTCAATGACGGACATATCACGTACGAGACGGAGGAAGGACCGGTGACCCGTAATATTACCGCGGCAGTCGCGCAAGGATCCATACTAGAACTGGACTTATGGAACGTGACATACGATAGCCTGCTGAGGCTGGAGATACCGCGAAACGCACCGCTCGTCACTTACACCGTGTGACGTGGCGGCGGTGATCGTAGACCACAACGCAGATCAGGCCCAGCCGACAAAACCTGGTCATGAGGCGCATCGGCAAATAGATGACCGCTCACGGACTTTCACTACACAAGACAGAGATCCTCATGTGGACCAGACAACGGATACCAACGATTATACTGATGACAGTCAGGACGGAACGAACGGGAACTGGGGGGGGGGACAAGTATCTGGGGGTGGCCCTGGATACGAAGCTGACCTTCTGGACACACATAAAACGGACGGCCAAGAGGGCGGCGGTGGAGATTGCATCGCTTAGCGGCCTGATGGCCAACACGCTCGAATCAAAACTATCGATACGCAGACTACTGCTCGCAACGGCTCACTCAATCCTCCTGTATGGCGCAGAGATTTAGGCGGACGCGCCCGCCGTTAAAAAGTACAGAAAAGCAATGACGTACGTACAAAGACAGGGGGCACTAAGGCGCGTTCGCCTACCCGACCGTCTCGGCTGGGGCGGTTCTGGTGGTGGCGGGCGTGATTCCTATAGACCTACTGGGCACAGAACGCAAACGAATTTATGAACGCGACGAACGGACCTAAAGGGTTGACGCGGCAACACGCAAAAGGGAAAGGACCCTGATGAACGCTAGACGCCCGAGACGGGTAGAAGGTGGACCAGACGACTTATAGTACGGGACCTGAGACGGTGGACGGAGCGGGTTTTTGAGGAGGTTAATTTCTACCTAACTCAATTCCTGACCGGACATGGATACTTCCACAAGTACTTACACGACATGAAACGGATACGGACGGCACACTTTAAGTACTGCGGACACATACGAGACAACCTGGAACATACGTTCTTCACGTACGACAGATGGACGACATTAAGACAACCACTGGAACGGAGGGCAGGTGTTATCACACCTGATAACATAATCGAATCAATGCTACACGAAGAAGGCAGCTGGACGCTCGTCGCCACGTTCATCGAGGCGGTTCTGAAAGAAAAGAAAGAGGACGGATGCCTGGAGAGTGAATGAGAATGAATGGCAAAGAAATGAAAAGTGATGATGTATGAATGGGATCTTAGGGACTGACAGACGGCACGAAACGGATGATGGACAGGTCCCGCGAGGGTGAAGTTATACCTACTTACGTGTTGCCACCCCGCCGAGACAGGTCGGAAGAGGTTTTTAGTCGGTAAGCCATGAGGAAAGTGAGGACACGAGAGAGAACGCGTGTCTCTCCTATGGCGCCGAATACATTTTCCCCCTCGTAAAAAAAATACGTATAATGATATTAATGTTTACTGTAATAATTGAGATAACAATAATGATAATAATAGAAGAAAAGAAGAGTGAGGAATTCGGAGTTTGTATTATGCCCCACATATTCGATTAACCTTCATTGATGCAATTATTAAGGGCAATATAGGAAGAGCTGGGAATAGGAAGGGAGAAGAGGAGACAGGGAGAGGTATCACGATCGAAATGATAGCTTTAACGGGGGGGGGGGGGGGGGAATAATTTGCTGATTTTCATGGTTTTTTTTAAAGGAAAGATTGCTGATCCATTTTTTAGACTGGGTACTTTATTACTACTTTCGGCTGTTACATGGTATTTTTTTATCAATCTTTAGAAATGGCAGATATGGCATGGTCTTGTAAACTGCATTTTCAAAACTGGCGTACCGTACCTAAAAAACCAATCGACCGATTCTCATGAAATATGGTATAAGACTTTCTAACCTTATTGTCTAAAGCGTGACCCTAAATGTTATAGAAGATTACAAGAAAAACATTTTATTGCAAACTGTAGCCATTTTTTCGGAGTATTCAATCGTTTTGTTTCAAAGCGTAGCATTTCATCAGTTTCCACGATTTCTCACTTTTTCTTGGTTTATATTCTGCGTATGAGTGTTAATGGAAGAAAAATTTAAATGGGTTTTTTTTTCAGATTAATCCCGCCGACGCTATTTATCACGCCGTCTGACAACATTCGCCGCAACCCGTTTAGAAGACCGTGCCATACCTCCGGCTTTTTTTAAATATAAATAAACAAAAAACCAAGTATCGGCTAAAAATGATAAAGAAATGTTTCCTTTAAAAAAAACATCATGAAAATCAGTAATCTTCTCCCCGCCTAAAGGTATCACCCCCCTTCTGCTCAAAATACACATACATACACATGTAAAACTCAAATTGCGACGTACCTCGTATTCAGCTCGTTGCCATTTCGCGCTCAAAGAGCGGGCACATTTGCTAGCCCCGGCGTGTAGCACACGCCCCGGATCTCTGGCCCACGTTTCCAGACAATCTGCCAAAATTACTTGCAATTCGTGATAGTTGCGAGAGGAGCATGCGGGGGTGGGGCGTACCGACACGAGGAGACACGATGCTCGAAGGGTCGCGCGATCCCAGACAGCTATGAGGATCGGAGGCAATTCAAGAAGCCAAGCTCAACGAAGTAAGGCACCGCTGCCGAAGGTATCTATACGGAAAGGGAGGAGGACAAGGGTGCAGAAGGGATCCGAAGGGATGAGACAAGAACGAGACGGAGATAGTTGAGTAAACTTTGCTCCGACTTCGCATTGGCCGCGAGGATGTGCGCCGAGTCTGGGTCGCACCTTACCGCATGAATACGTAATTCAGTAATCCGCGGCCGTCTTGCTCTTTGCCCCTCTCTCGCTCACGCACCTGATCTGCCGTCTCACTCGTCCTTTCGCTAATACCCAGACCTTCTCTTCGAACCGGAATAACGTGAATGTTTATATATATACAGGATGATTCACAAATATTGGGGTTTCCTTGTTGAGTATATAGGGTGTGCCACTGTAAGCAGAACGCTTTTTATTTAAACTCCGTGCGACAAAAATTAGCCAAGATATTCGCGTTCAAAGTCCGACGCTGAATAAACGATGGCCTGGTAGTTGCTCATGCGCGATCTTTTTTTCTCCAAGGCGTCCATCTAGCTCAGCGAAAATTGAGACTTTTTGGATTTTTTTAAATCGGTACTCAAAAAGCAAACAAAATGAAGCTTCGAGGGTTTATTCTACAAATGTTGACGTATACAAAAAGAATTTTTTAAACGTCAAAACAACGGATTAGTCGTAGCTACACCAACAAAGAACATCAATTAAGAACGCCTTCGATTTCATTGATACTCATCTATGTGATAAAGCACTGAAGACCTCTAGACACGTAATTTTTTTATCAGCGGAAAAACGTTTTGGAGGGGGGAAATCACCTCTCGAAGAAAAGCGTGTCGCGGGGTGATTTAGCAGTTTCACACATAAGCAGTTTCCACCAATCTATATGAAACAAAAACTAAAATTCTTCTAATTCAAACAATGGAAAATCCAGTATAGAAGTTTTGAAGAAAAAAAATTCATTAAAGCGGGACATCCCTTTCTTTGAGGGGTGCCTAGCCCCCTGAATACAGTTTTTTCGCCGATACAACAAAATACGTGTCTCATAGTTTCCAATGCTTTATCACATATATGAGTTCCAACAAAATCGAAGACAGACGGCTAAGTGGGGAGATACCTTTAGGCGAGGAAAAAATCGCTGATTTTCGTGTTTTTTTTTTAGAACGAAAGACTTCTTCCTCATTTTTGAGACTTAGGGTATGTTTTACTACTACTTTGGGATGTTACATGGTATTTTTTTATTGATCTTTGAAAGAGGCGAAGATATATCACGGTTTTCTAAACGGGTTGCGGCGGATGTTGTCAGAGGGTGTGATACGTAGAGTTGGCGGGATTAATCTGAAAAAACCAACGAAGATTTTTCTTTCATTGAAACATACGCAGAATATGAATCAAGACAAAGTGAGAAATGTTGAAAATCGATGAAATGGTACGCATTAAAATAAAAAGATTGCATCTTCCGAGAAAAAAAGTGGCAACATTTTGCAATAAAAATTCCTTTTTCGATTTTCAAAAACATTTGGGATCATGATTTTTAGACAATAAGGTTAGACAGAGTTATACCAAATTTCATTAGAATCGGTCGAGTAATTTTTTAGCTATACGTCACGCCAACTTTAGAAGAGGATTTTAGAAGCACTCTTTCCTTTTAAAAAACATCATGAAAATCAGCAAATTTTTTCCGCGCCTAAAGGCACTCCTCTTTTAAGCGATGTTCCTTGTAAGAGCGTTTTTAGGCGCCATACGGGACGACGCAGAGCGCCTTAAAAAGTGCGATTTTTGTGGATTAGCATGTGCAACAAAAAGGTTCAGTCATTTACATTAGTTTTGCTAGAGAAGTACACACTATCATTAGACAATATGATTTTTTTTTTGCAAAATAGCATCGATTTGAATTTTTTGGCTACACAAATGGGCTTTAATTTGGTTATTAAAACGATATAAAGATACAATTCCTATCTATCTGCGTCCTCGCCATTACCAAAACTAGTTTTCGAAAAAAACGAGTTTAAGATTTTAAGACTGATTTAGGAGCATCGTCCACACGAGGGAATTTGAGCTCTTATTTAAATTCGGCGTGTACCTATGGAGACATTATGTAAGTACGTTTCATTCGTTAGGCCGTTGCATTTTTTTTGGTACAACGACTGGACTAAACAATTCCAAATTGCTACTTTTACTGTCTAGGCTGTTTCCTGCATTTCACAGTGTTCAGAGGAGCTTCGAAAAATGAACATTGAAAATAAAAATAAAACATTTTGCATATAATTTTTTTTTGTATATCATTCTTTCGATGTTTATACCTAATTTAAGCCAATGAAGAAAAATGGCCAACATTTTTTCGTTTCATTAAGTATTAAATAATAAACAGAAATTGTTGAATAATTTTATCGATTTGCAAAGCGAGTCTCCATGTTCATTATTTTTTATCAAAAATCAAAAACATAAAAAAAAAAAATGCCCTTGTCCGAACGTGGATTCGGAGCCGCGCGCGAGCAACTATTATGCAATTGCTTACTACTCGGACTTTGAACGCGGATTTTTATTACTGTTTTGGTTCCTTTTTTTTTAAGGAAAGATTTGTTCACCATTTTTGAGAATTAGGGTATGTTTTTTTACTACTTTCGGCTCTTACATGGTATTTTTTATGTTGACTAATCTTCGAAAACGGCGGCGGTATGGCACAGTCTTCTAAACTGCATTTCCAAAACAGGCGTGACGTATGTCAAAATTTTAATTTAGTTAAAGTATCATCAAATCCTCCCTCCAATGGTCTTGGATATTTTTTTTTTCATTTCTAAATTTTTGGTGGTCATGTAAAGTGAAAAGTGCTATTTTTCACGAAAAATTCCGCCACTTTGGGGGTGGAAAACCCCCTCAATGTAACAAAAAAATCTCAAACTAACCATTGGGGGGAGGTATTTAATATGTAGAAAGTGTGTACCAAGTTTGAAATAAATCGGTCATGTAGTTTGCAAATGGCAGTGAACACGGACTTTGAAAAAGTGGTTTCGAGAACAACGCGTTTGAAGTTTAGATAAGTCGGAGCGACAGTGTTAGAGGAGCGGGACTAAATAGTCATTAACTTTGAGAGTTTTGCTCTGATTGACTTGAAATTTTGGGATTATATTCTTGAAATGTTTAACCATAAGAAAAGACAAGAAATCGATTTTTCAAAAGTGCAAACCCCTACCCTCCCCTGAATTCTCTAACCTTAGTATCTAAAACACGATCCTAATGTCTTGTCTTGTCAATGTTCTCGAAAATTTTTAAAGCAAGTACCTATTCTTTTATTGCAAAATGTGGTCACTTATTTCGGAAAATGCAAACTTTTTGTTTCAAACCGTACCATTTCATCGATTTTCAACATTTGTAACTTTTTCTTGGTTCATACTCTGCGTGCGAGTGTTAGTGAAAGAAAAAAATTCGTTGGTTCTTTCCGATTAATCCCGCCAAAACTACGTGTCACGCCGCCTGGCAACATCCGCCGCAACCGCTTTAGAAGACCGTACCATGACTCGGCCATTTTTTAAGATTAATGAAAGAAAAACCATCTAACAGCCAAAAGTATTTATAAAACATACCCTGAGACTAAAAAATTATGAAGAAATCTTGACTTCTAAAAAAAAATCATGACAATCTGTACATTTTTTTCCGCCTAAAGTCATCTCCCCCTTAAGAAAAAAGCGTTTTGCTCGTAATGACACACCCTATTTGCTCTCAAACCTTAAGAGTTGTGAATCTCCCTATATGTACTTTACACATTTAGAGTCCTTATCCAATACTTCGCTAGTACCCTAGTTCGCACTATATAGCAAACTGGATCAAGCCTCTTCCACGCGGTATCTCTTCATCACGGTCCTCGACTCCTTTCGCATCGCACCAACCCTCCACAATCCCGCATAACTGTGCATATAATTCCACTGTACATGTCGGGATGCTTCGCAGGACTCTCCTGAAGCCCGTAGACAAAACGCCTCGTCACATTCCGGGATCACGAGTGCGCCAATCCGAGGGCCACGAGCTTTTAGCCGAGCAGGGAAATATGCACCACGCACAAATGGACAAACAAAAGCGAGGAGCTATGGAGAACGTTACGCACACTCGCGAATCAACCGGAAATACACTCGCGATAATTACGAGCGGCTTTTGCACGAAGAAGTCTCTTTTTTTCGTTACTGGTTATTTTTTCCTTTAGTTCTGCATCTATACAATTGTCTGTTTAGTGCGACGAGGGCGCGAGAGGCGTAAAGGAGAAGGGTTTAATTAATTAAAAGGGAAAATGCATAATTTTCCAGTTTACGATTTTGTAATACTTCGTTATGCAAGTTAAAAATGAGAAAACTTGATGTTTTTAAACGCAGTTTTTCTAAATTAACGATGGACAGATGGAGCTTATATATGTTATTCTTGTACAGTATGAGGATCGAAAAAGAAAGTGTTCGCACATGCAGCTTTTTTTAAATGAGTTCGCAACGAAAAGAAAAAAGGAAATTATTTTATTTTATCGTTTATTGCAAATATCAATTACGTAAGTGAATAGAAATTTCTCATAAATTGTACAACAAATAGCAAGATGTACTGACACGATTTTAACAAATAGATTCATTCATACTTTAAATATGTATATATATAAGGGTGGCACAAATACGAGCTCTATTTTTTTCCTTTTTTGTACCATCCAGTTATGTTCTTTAAAGAAAAAAAAAATTGTCGCCGAAGCTGAGCGCTGTCAAAAAATATTTAGAGGTCACTCCAGCCTTCCAAAAATTCAAATTTTCATCAAAAAATCAATTTTTTTTTCGTCCACTTCTTATCCATGAATTTTACGCTTTATAATTACTAAATTAACCTCGCGAAAGCTCTAGCCGGCCAATGAATATTTAGTGGTCGCTCAAGGTTTTCGAAATTTACAATTGCACTTTAATTTCTTGTAGCCTAAAAAAAAAAATAGCGATGTGTTACATTTTCTGAATAATTTATTATAATAATTTGTAACAAACACCAATTAGACGATATGTGTTATTGTATATTATTATGTATTATTGTATTATGGCGTTGCTCGTCACAGAGTACAGCTACGATTGGTCCGCCGTTTGACTAACGAGACCAACTGTGGGACGCATTACGATGCGCGGAAAACAGCTGCCATTTCAGTTTTACGAATAAAACGACCTATAATTTTGTTTACGCACAAGAGCTTTGAATAACTATTTTATATAAACAAAGATTATAATTCATAGGTTAGACGCGTGAGGTATATTTGAAAAATCTGTTTCTAACGAAAAAAATATTAATTGTTTTGAAAATTTTACAAAGCGTCATATTTATGAGTGGGAAGAGTAAAAAATATTGGCGGAAATTGGAAATTTCGAAGCTCTTGCGCGACCACTAACTATTCATTGGCCGGCCAGAGCTTTGACGAGGTTAATTAAAAAATTATAAAGGATAAAATTTGTGGGTGAGAAGTGAACGTAAAATAAAATCGATTTTTCAATGTAAATTTGAATTTTTGGGACGTTTAAACGACCTCTGAATTTTTTTTTCTGTAAAGAAGATACTTGGATGGCGAGAAAAAGGAAAAAAAAGAGCTCAAATTTGTTCTACCCTAATATATATATTTTGCATGCGAAACAATATATATATATATATATATATATATATATATATATATATATATATATATTGTATATATGGGTATTACGATTTTTTAGGCAAATTTTGCACTTTCCGAATATTTGCCTAAAATATCGTCAGATAATTGTTAATAACAGATAAACTATGCAATATAAAAAAAAATCCTACGCACTTCCATAGACAATGTATTTTTCAAGATATATTCAACATTTCAAGTGAATCGGTTGAAAATTGTCTGAGTTTTGTTACCGGCCAACTTGAAAAATGCAGTTTTGAAATAAACTATGCACAGCCGCCATTTTGAAATTAACCGCTTCAAAAAAATTATTGTATACAGTCACCGATATGAATGATAAACACCCTCTTTTGTAATCTCGATTGATTTTACAGTTTTTCTGAAAAAAAATCCCCAAAAGGCCTATTTTTTCGGCCTCTAGAGTTGCCTAAGGCCTTGATTCATCATGGACGGATAGTGCTGGTATGTTTTATTCTTTTACAATATAAGTAAAGAAAAACGTATTCGCACGCACCACTTTTTGTTTAATAATTTGAAATTTATGTTTAAAAAGTTGTGTCTACTTTTTTCTTTCGACAAATATTCTCGGAATTTTTTTTCCATGAAAAATAAAAATTTGCCGAATATTTTACTCGACAACTCTTTGAGGGGTAGTTTCCCCCCTTAGAACCTTTTTTCCGCCGATAGAAAAATACGTGTCTAATACTTTTCAAAGCTTTATCACGTATATGTGTTTCAACTAAATCGACGGCGGACACTTAAGTGATCTTCCTTGTTATCCTTCAGTATACCCTTTCGGGTTTTTACGTGCGACCCTTTTCAATTGAACCTTTTCCTATCACTCCCTACCCGCACTTCGGTAAGCTAACGTAACTTCGTGAAAAAAAAGTGGAAATATCGTCTGCATATAACATTATGTAGCTTTCGTCTCAACATCGCGTACAGCGAGAAAAGTAATGTCAACAAGTTCGTAGGATTTTACCGCTGAGTCATATATTTACCCTTAATCTTCCGACAGTAAATGTATGGCTAAAACTTTCAACGCAAAGTAAATGGACACGAATATTTTATTGAAAATTATAAATCACGCTCGTTTTTTGAATGGTATGAATTGTTTGAGTTTTTTTTTTCATTTTGTACGTGTCTCATAATTTCTTATTATTTGAGCAGCATTACTATCGACTTGAGGAGTATTACTATCGACAGATTACTACGTACTTATTCAATAAAAAATGCCTCCCCCCCCCCCCTCTCTGTCACCTCCCCTCTTCTTTTCGCTCCACTGCCATCATTGTGTCGCTCTAGAAGATGCTTCTTCGGTTTTCAGTAAAAGGTCATCAGGGTCATCAATGTCACCAAGGTCATCAGGGCCATCGAGGTCACCAAGGTCATCAGGGTCATCAAGATCGCCAAGGTCATCAAGATAGGAAGTATCATACCAAATTCCGCTAAGCCTGGTGTGCAACTCCGGTACAGTACAGCGTAGTTCCGGTCTCTGCAACTCGTGAATTAGACCGATCCTTGCGGACACCCGTTTCCGGTTCGCGCTCCGTTTCTGCGCCTCTTCCTTCCTGTCCCTCCCTCAGGCAACACTTGCTCTCTCAAGCTCGTCCGCTGATACAATAATCAGCATGGAATCTCAAGAAGCAAGTGGCAAAAGCCTACCACCTCGCGGACTTTAATACTCTGGAAAACGTCATGATACTCCGATACGATAAGCTGGATGAAGAATAGCTTGCTCATAGCTTGTCGCAGAGTCAGACATACGAAAATGCCACTTTCATTTTTCCTAATAAAATAATATGGTAGTTGGCTATGTTTTTCTTGTCGAAAGAGCCAATTGCACCATTAATCGATTAATGAATCATGGTTTTGGAACAAAATAAAATTTAAAAAATCATCGATGTTGATTCGCCGATCGAGAGCAATTTGAAGGAATTCCTTTTCGGCGAACACGTTACGGAGAATTTTGTTTTATTGCATTTTCGCATAGATGTAACCACGGAGGGATTATTTCGCTGCTGATCGCACTCGCCCTTCGAAATGCGAGGAATCACAATTAATATAATTTTTAATTTGCCGGGTCAGAGGGAGAGGGAGAAGAGACGTAATAGGGTTTTGGAGGAATAGATTCCGGACGTTTTTTTTTTTGGTTTTCTTGAATTTTATTAAAAAGAAACGCGCCCGCGGATCACACGGAAAGCACGAGACTATACGCAAACCGATCTTGTATGTGCAAGAAAAGCCGGGGCGGCTGAATAAGCGAGTCTACACGACGGAGGTGATTTCAGCGCTTGCCTGCGAAGAACAGCGAGTAACTCCCCCGTCGCGTTACAATTTGCGCGACTTACCGAAAATTTGCGGGGGAGAGAACAGGCGGGAGTCACTCACACGCAGAACGCGAGACATATCTAGGGCCTAGGACGCTTAGAATCGAAGGCGCGTGATTTGTTTACATTTTATTTCGAGACCGGTCGACACGAAATTAGAGCGCTTAAATTTTAACACGGTGATTGAAATATTGCGCGCGTGAAATAATATTCGACCTCGTTTCACATCTGAACATACCGCCCGCCTCGTACCGGTAGGGACGACGCGAGAGTGACAAACTTCAATAATGTTCCCATGTGATCCGGACATTGTTTACAGATTGCTTCGACATTTTCTTCTTCTTCGAAAACTTAAGCCAAATTACAAAGTTAAATCCCGACAATTTAATCGAACTTACAATTAATTAACAAATTTTGAATCCCGACATTAAATCGAGTACTTAATAACTAGACGATTAAGCTAATAGCAAGGTGCAGGGACGGTTGAATTTTACGCAAAACGTTAAGGCGCGACGCATGGAAGGGGACAGACCTTCGCAATCGGGCGTTTGAGTGTCGTTTTCGCGGTTCTCAATGTGACGACTCGTACGAGGCCATCGGGGCCCGGGTGGGTCTCGATTATGCGCGCTAACTCCCACCTTGCGGGGGGAAGAAGCTCGTTTTTGAGGAGGACTAAGGCTCCGATTTTTAGAGAACTTGACGAGTTCTGCCATTTTGTACGCTGTTGCAGCGTATGTAAATAATCGCGTGTCCAGGCCTTCCAAATGTGTTCCCGCATGACTTGTACTTTTTGCCAACGAGATAAGCGATTTTCATTTAGACCAATCAGAGAAGGCTCTGGGACGCTAAGTAAGGGACGACCTATCAAAAAGTGGCCCGGTGTTAGTGCTTCGAAATTGTCCGGATCTTCGCGAAGCGGCGCGAGCGGACGCGAATTCAAACACGCTTCAATTTGACAAAGCAAGGTAGAGAATTCGATTTGTGAGAGAGTGTGGGAGCCCACGACTCTCTTCATGTGACCTTTGAAGCTTTTTACACCGGCTTCCCAGAGTCCTCCGAAATGAGGAGCGGAGGCGGGGATGAAATGCCAACGGACGCCGTCCGTGGCGTACTTTTCGCGCAATTCTGTGTTTTTTATTGAATTGATAAAGGAACGACGAAGTTCGTTATCGGCGCCTTGGAAAGTCGTGCCGTTGTCGCTATAGACGTCAGAGGGCAGACCGCGCCTACTGACGAAGCGCTGAAAGGCGGCCAAAAAACCTGAAGTCGCGTAGTCGTCGACGTATTCTAAATGAATTGCGCGAGTTGCGAGACATATGAAAAGCGCGACATAATACTTGCGCGATTTTTGTCCCCGTCCTACGTAAGGGATTATTTGAAAAGGACCTGCGTAATCCACGCCGCAGTGAGAAAATGGGGCAGACGGATTGACGCGAGGAGAGGGTAAATCTCCCATGAGTTGCTTCGCGGTGATTGCGCGTTCGCGCACGCAAGTGAAACACCGATTGATTATACTTTTGACTAAGGATCTCGCTCCGAGAATCCAGTAAGTTTGTCGCAATAAACGTAATGTAAGTTGTGAGCCTCCGTGCAACGAGCGGAGGTGCGTTTGTTCAATGATTAATTCGCTGACGTGATGTCGCGGTAAAATAAGCGGGAAGCGTTCGTCGTACGAGAGAAACGAATGGCGTAACCGCCCGCCAAGACGCAACTGGCCCTTTCCGTCGAGGAAGGGATAGAGAGATTTTAACGCGCTTGTTCGCGGAAGCGACGTGTTTGACTTGAGAGCGCGAATTTCGGTCGCAAAACTGCATTTTTGAATATGACGAATCCAAAATTCACGTGCCTCTTGAATGCAATTCTTCTCATCGTTTTTTGAAATCGAATTTTCGTCAGAGCCAGCGCGGAATTTACGCAGCCAGCGAAAGAGTAGAGCAGTAACTCGGAGGAGTTTGCCCCAGCTCGAGAATCGAAGGGAGAGGTCCCACGATTTTTCTTCTTGCGCGACATGCATCGTCGCGTTCGTCCGTTCTTCGCTAAATATTGACGATTGATCAAAGTAATTGTCTTTTGATGCGCCAGGTCGCGCGTTTGGCCAGAAGGTTGAGTTCTGACTCAACCATTTCGGGCCGGACCACCATAGTGGGTGATCGGCTAGTTCTTCGGCTGATATGCCCCGTGACGCGCAATCCGCGGGATTATCGCGTGTAGGCACGTGATTCCACTTTATTTCCGGCATTTTGGTTTGTATTTCCGAAACTCTATTTGCGACGTACGGCTTCCAGCGCGAGGGATGCTGGGTAAGCCACGCGAGTGTGACGGTGGAATCGGTCCAGCCATACACTGAAATTGCGAAAGTTTGAAATATATCCTTTACATATTCGAGGAGTCGCACGAGTAATACCACGCCGTTTAATTCAAGACGCGGAATGGCAACCGTTTTTAAAGGCGCGACTTTCGATTTCGCGGCAATTATGGAGACGGAGATGTCCGTCGGCGAATTTAACACGCGTAAGTAGACGACTGCGGAATATGCTCGCTGCGAAGCGTCCGCGAAGCCGTGCAACTCAATGACGCTGTGAGATTGCGAGAGGCCAATCCAGCGCGGAATTTTTAACTGAGAGAGTATGGGAAGTTCGCGACAATATTTTTCCCAAATAACGTGAATCGACTGCGGGACTTGATCGTCCCAGTCTACTTTAGAAAGCCATACATCTTGCATAATGATTTTTGCTTGGATAACGACTGGCGAAGCCCAGCCGAGAGGGTCAAATAGTCGCGCAATGAGCGATAGAACTGAACGCTTTGTATTCTGCGCTCTGGGGATTTCTCCGACTTGAAAACTGAATGTGTCTTCCTTGGGGAGCCAGGTGATACCGAGAACTTTCAACGTTGTTGATTCCTCTTTCGAGAGGTCGATAGCGAGATCGTGTCCGACGGCGGGAATATCTGCTAACAGCGCGGAATCGTTAGCTGCCCATTTTCGCAAATGGAATCCTCCGCGTTTACAAAGTGTCACGACTTGTTCACGAATAGCGTTTGCGCGTTCATGATCGTCCGCCCCGAATAGGACGTCGTCTACGTAAGTCGAGGAACGAATTACTTCGGCGGCGTCGGGAAACGAGTCGCCTTCGTCGTCGGCGAGCTGAAGGAGTACGCGGTTTGCCAGATAGGGCGCGCATGCTGTTCCGTACGTTACGGTGAGCAGGCGATAATTTTCAACTGGGCCGTCTTGTTTCGGGCGCCAAACAATGCGTTGATAGTCGGTATCTGCGCGATCTATTAAAATTTGTCGAAACATTTTTTCGATGTCGGCCATGTAGACGAATCGATAACGACGCCAGTTAGAAACGACGTGACCTATTTCGCGTTGAAGTTTTGGACCGATGTGTAAATGGTCGTTTAAGGACGTTCCATTCGAGGTCGCGCTTGACGCATTAAAAACAACACGCACCCGAGTCGTGGCACTGCTTTCCCGAATAACGGGATGATGTGGAACGTAGAGCGGATTCTCTATCATATCGGGACTATTGACTTTTTCCATGTGTCCCATGGATTCATATTCTTCGAGAAACTCGGAATAAGCGCGCGCGAGTTCCGGTTTCTTTTCGAGACGTTGCTCATGCTGAGCGTATCTTTTGAGAGCGATTTGTTGGCTATGGCCGATTTCGGGGTGAGACCCGTGATGAAACGGCAGACGAACGACGTACCGTCCCGTGTGATCGCGTGTGTGCGTTTGAGCGAAGTGATTTTCGCATTCTTCCTCGTAGGGCGTGAGGAATTTCTTTGAGGGGATTTCTTCTATTTCCCAAAATTTTCTAATGCACGCGTCTGTATTCGGCGTGATTGAGCAGTGCATCGTGGATGCGTGAACGATTCGCGAGTTGCTAGCATCAACGAGAGGACCGGAGATTATCCACCCTAATGTTGTTAGTTGGGCCGTGGGTGACCCAAGAGGACCTTTTTTGAGGGGTCCCACTAACAATTGTCCGTAAATATCAGCGCCGATTAAAAGGTTAATCGGCTCCCGGCTGGAGGGATCGGGATCCGCCAGGGTTAGTCCCTGAAGATGCGGCCATGATAAAGTTTCGCGCGAAGCGTTCGCGGAATAGTCGGTTAAATGTTTGAAAATGTACGCGGTCATTTTCAAGGGGGCACTCTTCCCGAGGCAGGTTTCGAGTGCGAGATTCACGTAAGACGTGGCGCGTCCGGAGTATCCGTTTCCGAACGCTGTGATGTCGAGAGCGGCTCGACGACGCGATGTGCGTAAACTTTGGGCAAGCGCCTCTGTAATGAAGCTATGAGACGAGCCTTGATCGATCAATGCGCGAGTTTTGATAACGCGATTTTCCTGTGTCCGTAGCTTGACCCAAGCGGTCGCGAGAAGCACAGGAATTGCTACATGGTGAAAAAAACTTGTTCTTTCGCGGTTAGAAGAGTGTTTTCCTTGCTCGGAGACAGCGCTGTGTGAGGCGCTTGACGACGTTGACGGAAATACGCTCGCTGCGTTATTTGTAACGCCTGTAGCCTGATCCTGCTGCGTGGACGTAGTGGCGGGGCTACTAAAAGAAGCGCGATGCAATGTAGTGTGATGCGGCTTCTGACATTTCTTGCATTTACCTGAGCTTGGACATTTGCTCGGAAAGTGTCCGGTTTTTAAACAATTAAAACATAATTTATTACTTTTTGCGAGAGCGAAACGATCGTCTATCGTTTTCTTGAGCCACGCTTGGCAGAAACTGAGAGCGTGAGTTCCCGAGCAATCGGGACACTTTTGTGAGGCAGCGTTGTTGACGGCGGCTTTCGTTTTCGACTTATTAGTTTGATTTTGCGGCGAATCGGTTGGATTTAATACAACGGGTGAGGCTATACCGCGGATTCTTTCGGTCAAGAAGTCTGTGAGTCTTTTGAACGTCGGAAATTCGTTAGATGCGCCGAGATTTAAATTCCACTCTGTTCGAGTGCGCGTACTGAATGTTTGCGAAATAAGATAGACTAATAAATCATCCCAATATTCGACCGGACGCTTCAAATTCTTCAACGCAGTCAAAGACGAATTAACTGTATCTCTTAACCTTTTAAGCTCGGTTTCGGTTTCGTATTTCATCGCGGGCAAACTCGCGAACGCGTGAATATGCGCTAAAACTAACGCGCGCGGATTATCGTATTCATCTTCGAGGAGTCTCCAAGCGCCTGCATAGTTCGCGTCGGAGACGGTCACGTGTTCAATCATGAGCGCCGCGTTTCCGTCGAGGAACGATTTTAGATAGTACAATTTTTGACCCGGAGATAAAGAATTGTTGTCACCGACCAGAGCTTTGAACGAATCTCGGAAACTTTCCCATTTTGTTGTTTCTCCGTCGAACTGCGGGATGGTGATGCGAGGGAGTTTGAACGCCGATGTTGACTCCCCTAGCGTCGTCGAATTCGCAATTTTTGGAAGGAACTCGGGTCGCAGTGTCTGCTCTTGACGTGCGAGCAAGTCGTTGAGGACGTCAAGAGCTTCTTCATAATCTGCTTCGATGCTGAGGAATGCCGATTTTTGGAAATAATCGATCTCTGATCGTTGTTCCGCCGTTGACGTTTGATGAAGTTTCACGTTGAGCGCTATACTTCTTTGCCACAATTGGTTTAAGCTCGTTATACGAGTACGCGTTTTTTCGACTGTAAACTTGTCTTTTCCGAGTTTGCGGTAATTTGGAACAACTCTTTGCATTTGTCCGATTATGAGCTGTTGCTCAACGAGTAAGTCTTCGAATGAAGACATTTTATCACTTCTGATTTCGCACAAGTTATAAATGTTCAACGCCAAGTGCTAAATTTCACACAAAACTGAAGGCACGACAAGGGAAACACATTGTGTCGCGATGCATAGTCTTGAAGCCGCCAGTGAAGCCGGTCGCGATAACGCGTTGTACTAGAATACAATTCTCGCACTGTGTGCGAGCGCGAAAGAAAATCTCGTCGTAGAGCGAGCGAGATGGAGCGCTAGGTTATAGCGCGTGAGTCAATAGTCTTTGCGTATTGTCTATAACACACGGAAATCGTCGAGAGGATCACTCACTCAATTCCACGCACTGTTTGAATTTCGATGTATCTCAAACTTGAGATATTCGATTACGTGTTGTCCGCAAATTTCCTTTACAGCGAGTAAGGTGCGCACAAAACCAAACTTGGCCTTGAAGCGCTTCTTGTACTATCCGTCCCGATTAATTTTACGAATTGTTTTACGAATTTTCTCCTTTTTTTGTTATCCGGCTCGAAGGACCTTAATTATGATCGCACTCGCCCTTCGAAATGCGAGGAATCACAATTAATATAATTTTTAATTTGCCGGGTCAGAGGGAGAGGGAGAAGAGACGTAATAGGGTTTTGGAGGAATAGATTCCGGACGTTTTTTTTTTTGGTTTTCTTGAATTTTATTAAAAAGAAACGCGCCCGCGGATCACACGGAAAGCACGAGACTATACGCAAACCGATCTTGTATGTGCAAGAAAAGCCGGGGCGGCTGAATAAGCGAGTCTACACGACGGAGGTGATTTCAGCGCTTGCCTGCGAAGAACAGCGAGTAACTCCCCCGTCGCGTTACAATTTGCGCGACTTACCGAAAATTTGCGGGGGAGAGAACAGGCGGGAGTCACTCACACGCAGAACGCGAGACATATCTAGGGCCTAGGACGCTTAGAATCGAAGGCGCGTGATTTGTTTACATTTTATTTCGAGACCGGTCGACACGAAATTAGAGCGCTTAAATTTTAACACGGTGATTGAAATATTGCGCGCGTGAAATAATATTCGACCTCGTTTCACATCTGAACAGCTGCTAATGAACGATGATAATATTAATAGTAATGGACAAAGTGATATAAAATTAATATATTACAATAATCATATATAATAAATACATTATGATAATAGGCAAATGTACAAAATTAATAATGATGATGATACTTGAATGTCATGATAAAAAAAATAGGAGCTAGGGACATGTTACGAATAATAATAATCACAATGACGACGATGATAATAATAAATGAATAATAGAATGAAAAAATAATTGATAAATATAGACAAGTATAATGCACAAACAAATAATAATAATCATAATGGCGATGATGATAATAATAGTAAACATAATAATGAATTAATAATAGAATAAAAATTAATTTAAAAAATGAAGACAAGCACAATGCATAAATAAATCATAATCATAATAATAAATATGACAGCAGACTCCTCGCTCCAATTTTTGCATTCCTTAGCCTAGATATTTTTCGTAAAAAAAAGGATAAACACGACGAGGAGAAAAAAAAGCAAAAAATCATAAAGAATTTTGCTGGATTGCCCGCTCATTTATAGTGCTGACGTACTACGACGATATTTTGTACAGTTTGAAGAAAATGGCTGAACATTCTCATGGTATGTAGGTAGCGCTACAAAATTTTACTGCAGGCCGTATAAACGCAGTGCGCGTGGTTCGCGCATGCAGTAGGTATACGTCCAGCAGGCTTGCACAGGAGAGCTCCGCAAAAGGGTTGAATAGGTTGGCGATATGGCGTCCCACGTGGTTAGTGACAGCGTTCTGGGCAGCTATCCACAAGCCCGAGAATGATTAAATCAGCTGAAATTCCATTTTCCCTAGTGCGCGGTATGTACTCGTCAGGAACGCCCGCGCGTGCGTTCTGTTGTATATCTATACGCATGTATCTGCGGCCAAAACGAAATTTCGCGAGCGCGGTTTATGAGAACTTCACGCACGTATGTATACAGGGTGATGGACAACTATTAGGGTGCCCTTGATGAGCACCCATATAGGGTGTGTTATTGCAAGCAAAACGATTTTTTTTTTTCAATTTCGTGCGGCAACAATTGACGGGGGATTCACGTTGAAAGTCCGACGCTGAGTCAACAATGACACAGTAGTTGCTCACGCGCGATTTATTTTTCTTTAAGTATCAATCAAAAGTTTGTTATTCTTTACCGATTTTTTAGAACTTCAAACGCGAATTTTTCAGCCTATTTTTGTCACTCATTTTAGGCGGTATTGTAGTCAAGAAATATGAAAAACTCGATTTTTGGCACTTTTTTCAAGTTTAGACTGTGGAGGATATGTTGTCGAAAGGAAATTTTTCGAAATTCCTAATATTTACGAAGTTATAGCCATTCAAATACGGCCGGATTGAGAGGCTGCACCGGCGCGAAGTGGACAATGGTCAATAGTCTCCGTACAACAAACAACATTCATTTCGAAGTCGAAGAAGGCACACTTTACGAGGCAGGAATGACCGATTGAGGGGGGAGATACCTTTAGGCGGGGAAAAAGATTGCTAATTATCATGATTATTTTTTAAAGGAAAGTTTTCTTCACCATTTTCGAGACGTAGGGTATGTTTTGTTATTACTTTCGGCTGTTACATGGTATTTTTTTCTAAACAGCGTTTTAAAAACTGGCGTGACGTATAGCTAAAAAACGAATGGACTGATTCTGATGGAATTTGGTATACATTTTTCGAACCTTTTTCTCTAAAACGTGATCCCAAATGTTTATGAAAATTGAAACAAAAGTATTTTTTATTGCAAAATGTAGCCATTTTTTCGGAAAATTCAATATTTTTGTATCAATGCGTACTGTTTCATCGATTTTCAAAATTTCTCATTTTTTCTTGGTTCATATTCTGCGTATGAGTGATAATGAAAGAAAAATCTTCGTTGGTTTTCTCTTCAGACTGATCCCGCCGACGCTACGTGTCACGCCGCCTGGCAACATCCACCGCAACGCGTTTAAAAGACCGTATCAAACCTCCTCCATTTTATAACATTAATTTTAAAAAATAACAAAATTGAATAAAACATACCCTAACACCCGTATTCATAGATGTACCTTGAGGAATCCTTGTTCCTTGTTCTTTGTTCAGAAAGAAGAACAAGAAGACCTTATTTCTTAAGGAACGACTATGAATAAGGGTGTTAGTGTCAAAAATGGTGAAGAAATCTTTCGTTTTAAAAAAATCATGAAAATGAGCAATTTCTCTATCGCCTAAAGGTATCTCCCCCCTTAATATAACGTAAGCATGACATGCCACTATACCACTTACAAGGAACGTCACTTATGTGTCCGCCTTTGATTTTGTCGAAACTCATATATGTGGTAAAGCATTGAAAACTATTGACACGTATTTTTTTGTAGGCAGAAAAATGGTTTCAAGAAAGGGAGGGAAACCACCCCTCAAACAAAAGCGTGTCGAGGGGTGATTTAGCAGTTTAACCCGTACGCAGTCCACGGAGCTGAATGCAAAAAAAACCACAATTCTTCTAATGTAAAGCGATAAAAAATCCACTATTGAAGTATTGAAAAAAAATTAAATTACGGGTTGACACGCCCTTCTTTGAGGGGTGGTTTCCCGCCTTAAAACCGTTTTCCGCCGATAAAATGAATGCGTCTCTAATAGTTTTCAATGTTTTATCACGTATATGACTTTCAACCAAATCGAAGTGATGTTCCTTGTTGCGGCGGTCTGAAATTGAATTCAAAACTTCAAACGCGTTATTCTCAAGACTACTTGTTTCAACCTGGTTGACATAAAATCTCAAGTTCTATTCAACATATTGATTTTAAATTTGGTATGGACCTCCAATATACATCCCTCTATACTCCCTATCTCGGGCATTACAAAATTATTATTACCATTAAAAAAAGTAAAACTTTGAAAAAAAACAGGGCGATAAATTAACTTTTCTCCAGACAGTCACCATTGGAAAAAAAATTCTTTGGTACCTGCCATAATTTTTATGTTCTCCTTTTTTAATTTCTATTTTATTTATGTAGCAAGAACGTCCACATAAATAAAATAGAAATTAAAAAATGGATGGTAAAAATATATATATTGTTTTTATCAAACCCCATACCCATTAAAATACCCATTAAAAAAGGAGCATTTTGCTCGATATTACACAACCTATATGCCCACAAAAGTTACCCTAAAAGTTGTACATCACCTTGTATATAAATACCATCTATACGTTTCTGTCACCTCGGATAGCTTCACCGATGACTGCCAATGACGAAAAGGATGCGAGTAACGAGATCCGACGCGAAAATCAACGCGTCTACATGCGCCCTTACTATTCTCAGAAATTCAATCGCGCTCGATGCAACGGACCCTGACGGGAATCCCCGCGGAAGTTACATACATCGCTGCATACAGGAATGCGGCATATGATCCCCCTCTGTATAATGCGTTTAACGCACGTGTCCTTCTCACTACAGACGTTAAGAAAAGGCGATTTTCATGCATTTTTTGATAGGATTATATTATAGATATTGATATAAAAGTTGGTATACTCAATAAATACACTTTCGAAATACATTTAGAAAAAAGTATTATGTATTTGTGTAACCCAAAGAAACTTTAAACGCGTTTTTCTCGAAACAACGTTTTTCGACGGCTTGGTGATAAAATCTTCGAAACTACTGAACCGATTCTTATGAAATTTTAACCAAATATTCTTTACAGCTATAGCGAATATGGAGAGTTTTTTAAAATTTCGTTTGTTTTTTTTTGTTTTTCTTCGAAAAATATCCGTCATTTAGTTATTTTTGAATATTTATCAAAAATCGTATAATATGCGCTATAGCCATTAACATACTGAACCTAAAACCGTTTGATTTTTTTGTTTCGGATGATCCATCTCCGAGATTTCATCAATAGCGCAGACCAACAATTTTTTTAGGAAATTTTTTTAACTACCATTTTCGTCTCTAAATAGTGATTTCAA
The DNA here is from genome assembly GCA_963210295.1 of Ophion ellenae. Classification (NCBI taxonomy): domain Eukaryota; kingdom Metazoa; phylum Arthropoda; class Insecta; order Hymenoptera; family Ichneumonidae; genus Ophion; species Ophion ellenae. The sequence continues at coordinate 63,002,302 of OY723385.1, forward strand.
TAAAAAAAAATTTTAATTTTTAATGTATTCCGAAAGTATATTTATTAAGTGTAACAACTTTTATATCATTGTCTATAATATAAAAATATCAAAAAAAATCATGAAAATAGCCTTTTTAGCGTCTAAAGTGAGAAGACCCCTTAACGTTAGGCGCATGGTCCCCGATATTTCCGATAAAGAGATATATCGGTGAATGAGAAAAATCGTCGATTCTTTTGCTTTTTCGTAAAAACTATGTTTCATGAAACGACGTAAATCGAACCTCAAAATCTATTCGTTCGATTCACTTCAAATTCGAACAGAGCATCTTTTATGAACATTCTCTGTCGTATGAGCGGATGATTTTTTTATACGTTCGCCCATTTGTTAATGACGTATGATTAAAGTTGTTTCGTCTATCGAAAATCGAACTTTTTTCTTACAGCTTGCTGTTTTCGTAATTTTCAACATTTCTACGCGGTATCTGGTTATACGAAAGTGCTATTATTATACTAAAAGTAAGTTTGTTTCATTTCCGTTTCAGATGACCCAAGTTATCAGAACCACCTACACCGATTAAAGTAACGGTAGCCCTTTGTTTAAATAATAAAAACTCCATCGTTGATCGATATTTTTCAATTAAAAAAAACTCAAACTCGGCAAGATTGTGTATCAATTATGTGTGAAATCCTTACCTCGTTATCCCAATAAGTCTCATACGAAAAAAATATTAAAAACCAACCAGTTTCTTGGGCCCCAAGTTTACGCGGACCCGTTTGAAACCGCAAATCTTCGGTATCACAAATTATTCCGATATCATTTATTCGGCTACCTCGGACACTGCATACAATACTCTGAGTGAGAAGAATAAATCTATCGTAACATCATAAAAGATGTTTTCCGTCATTACTCTTATTATTGTCATGATTATTCTCATTATCACAGCATCCTCATCACCAAAAAAGCACCCCACAAACAGCAGAAAACTCCATTATTATTATGTCCAAAATAGACATAATTATAAAAAGCCCGCATCGTACAAAAAAAATCTCGTCAGGTGTTCAGCTCCACCAACCTACAGTCTCATAATTACAGGCTATTATCAAACCCTCGTGAATTAAATTCCACACTTCAAGAGCCGATTACTCACCCGACGCCATCAGGCGTCCGACACTCAAACGCCCTCGCATAATCCTCTTTTTTTCTTACAAGTGTAACGAGTGATTGTGGACACCAGGGGGGGGGGGGGATCTCGCCCATGCGTGATTTTCAATCCTCGGATTTTTCGCTAGATCGGGGGTGGCTCTCGTCCGGTCCGGATCGTTCGGAGCCGGTCAGTCGCAATGAACAATCACTGTAATAGCTGCGTGCATACAGATGATATATAGGGTCAATCACAATTCGGGCTCTCGGTCGATGGATTAACCCTAGTGCAATTTGACGTAATTGTCACGTCGAAACGAGTTCGCCGGTCTCTTTCTCTCTGTCGGAATGTGTTCCGCAGATCGATGGACCAAAGTGGATGGTGTCGCCGTGGTCAACAGTGGTATAGGCATCTCCATACGTATATAGGCATACATATGTGGAGAGGCAACCGTGGGTGAATACATTCGAACGAGAACTGGAGACGAACATTATGTGAGGTGTTCGCATAGAGTGATCCGGTAGAAAGCAGCCCTCACGAGCAATTAGCCAACGATTGTTTAACGCTTCGCCACTATAATTGGCAATTATTCGACAGTAGACGATGCACGTAGTATTTGTGGTACGGCGATCGACGCAGGTAAAAATCAGACTACAGTATGTTTGAAAAATTGTGGTAAAGAGAGAAAGAGAGAGAGAGAGAGAGAGAGAGAAAGTTCTTCTTCAGACATCTGGAGAGTATACTCCCAATGAATAAATTTCAATATTCCTGGACGCATACGTGGAGAACACGAGGACTTTTTTCGAGGCGTATAGCTAGACGATTTCCACTTGTAAAAAATATGACAATACACTATATGGATTTATAAATATGTATGAAAAGATTACACATCCGTATATATGTATGTCTATATATATCTATATATATGTAAAAGCGCGTTCCCTAGACGAGTGTAGGCATATGTCGGCTTGATGGTCCTTGACCGTGTGTCATATACCGGGATGCATATGCTTTTGCATCGTTGCTCTGCATATTGCGACGTTCCATGCATTTCTAACGTCCTTTATCGTGCTCGGCATGCTATGTATATACGTGCACACCCACACACACACACACACACACACACACACACACACACACACACACACATATATATATATATATATATATATATATATATATATATATATATATATATATAAGTGTGTGTGTGTGTGTGTGTGTGTGTGTGTGTGTGTGTACATACATATATACACACATATATATATATTTACGTATATATATATATATATACAGGGTGAGTCGCGAGCAACAGAACACCTGAATATTTCTGTTGGATTGAAAAATACGAAGTATGTACACATCGGAATTTGAATGGTTGGGAGGACACACATAGCTATCATAACGTTTTTTTTTTCATTTTTATTTCTGTTTCTTCAAGGTAATCAAAGTTTTTTTTTAAAGAATAGCATATTTTTTCCCCTTGCTCATTGTAGCCGGCATACAAACGAATTCAACCATGTAACATAGTATGACCTTCAAATGACCTTCAACCTAGAAACATTGAATAAATCATAACTCAACGTACAAGAGATTCTTCTTTATTTCTGTTACGCTAAATCAGCCGTTCTCAAACGCTTTTGGCAACGGAACCCATTTGAAACAGTAAATATTTTACAGAGCTCTAAAATAAGCAAAACCTGGTTTTATGTCTATTTTTTTAATGAAAATCGTACAAAACTAGGTACTTTACATAACAATGTTTCAATTCCACTGTAAATTGATGGAATTGTCTCCATTCATTGGGAGGTATGAAGTTGTTTTTTTGTCGGCGGAGCCCTGGCAGAGGCATTGCAGAGCCCCAGGCCTCCCCGGAGCACACTTTGAGTATGGCGACGCTAAATGATTCCTGTGAGCTTGGTTACATTGAAATGTATCACGATGACACAACAGAGTAACAGGCGCAGTGCTGACCGAAGATTTACGAAACACCGTCACCTATTCGTGATCGAAATGATTTCAAGGTCGACCCCACTAGTTCTAAAGGAAATCCCCTTTTTACCAGAAATGACCTACAACATGACCTTGGAATGACCTTGGAAACCAAAGAAATTTGCAGAGCGGTAATTAAAGCAAAGCAAGCAAAGAAGGCGGTGGTTTCAAACGCAAATGATGTTTTTATTGCATGATACGTTCAAACATTTGTCCATTAACCGCGATACATTTCACGATACGATTTCGGATTGATGCGTGAACTCTTTGCAACGGCTCGCTAGAAACCGCTCGACAAGCGTAGTTTATCCGTTGCTCCATATCTCTTCGAGTGGTTTGTACATCTCTGTAGACTTTGGACTTCAATGCACCCCAGAAAAAATAGTCCTTTGTCGTAGTCATATTTATCGTATCGAAGGTGTCTACTTTTCTACCGAATAAACGGCATTTGCAACATGAGTTACTGCCTTATTTTCATTTAAAGAAAAGCGCAGCTGGAAGACATCGTTTGCTTGTGGATGCTTGCAAAGAACATGCTCCATTGGGAAGCATGTGTAAAAAGTGGTTTTAACGATTTCAAAAGTATATTTTTTATTTGGATCATCCGCATGAAAAGCCGCCGAAAATTTGTGAAGACGCACCATTGGAAGCATGTTTGGGCGAAGATGCGTGTCGCCGAAAAACGAATTGGCAGCAGTATCAACAGCTACCCAACGATGCATTTCCTTACGTCAAAAATACGGCTACCTCCGAAGAACTCGAAGTGATCTTGAACACCTCATCTAAAGACCAGAACACTAAAAACTTGAACACCTCACCTCTTGATCCTCACCACCTCCACCTGAGAATAAAACGCAACTAACCGCACTCTACGTCCTGAAACTAATGGAACTTTTGCCTCAAACTAATGGAATTTTTGCCTGAAACTTTTAACGCAAATATCAATATACCAAGAACACATCTAAGATCGTCATTTCCACTGAGTCACCCCCCATGTGCGAATGTCGGTATTGCGCCAGAGTTACCAATACGGCCCAGAGTTGTGCAAGTCCTGGCGACCGACTCTCAATTGGCGGTACTGTCCCAGTATTGTAAAGCGAACGTAGCAGTACCATCCCAGCCTGGGTTACTGAGTCTTGGCTGAAGTACTGGCCGAGTAATGGTAAGCTATTTTATCAGTACGGTGGCAGTCCTGCTTACCAAGTATGGTTGAGTCTCGGCTGGAAGTACTGCGCCAGCACTGGCAACTGAACGTATCAGTGCGGTGCCCGTCTTAGCTACCCAGTCTTGGGTGAAGTACTACCAGAGTATTGGTAAACAATTTCATCAGTGCAGTGCCAGTCCTGGTAACCAAAGCTGGTTGGATGTACTGCCCTAGCACTGGCAACTAAAAATATCAGTACCGTTCCGGTCTCGATTACCGATCCTGGGGTTAAGTACTGTCCTAGTATTGGCAAACAATTTTATTAGTTCAGTGTCAGTCTTAGTAACCAAGGTTGGTCCAGTCTCGGCTGGAAGTGCTGCCCCAGCATTGGCAACAGTACCATGCCAGTGTTGGTCACCGAGTCTTGGCTGGAAGTACTACCCCAGCAGTGGCAAGATTACCATTCCAGTCTTGGTTAACGAGTCTTCGGTTTAGTACCGCTACGGTATTGGTAAACAATTTTATTAGCTTAGTGCCAGTCTTAGTAACCGAGGTTGTTTCAGTCTCGGCTGGAAGTGCTGCCCCAGCATTGGCAACAGTACCATGCCAGCCTTGATCACCGAGTCTTGGGTTAAGTACCGCCCTGGTATTGGTAAACAATTTTATTAGTTCAGTGCCAGTCTTAGTAACCAAGGTTGGTTGTTTCAGCTGGAAGTACTGCCCCAGCATTGGCAACAGTACCATGCCAGTGTTGGTCACCGAGTCTTGGCTGGAAGTATTGCCCCAGCAGTGGCAACATTACCATTCCAGTCTTGGTTAACGAGTCTTCGGTTTAGTACTGCCTCGGTATGTGCAGACAATTTTATCAGTACGGTGCCAGTCCAAAAAATATGGATTGAATGAAAAATGTAAGTTTTGCTTTCTCATAGAGAAACCTTGTGACGATGAAAATATTATTTTTCAGTTTTCAATTCCAACGTCCTCAAAATGTCCCAAAACCTTGAAAAATCATATTCAGAAACAATGTCTGCATGCATGTGCGTGTGTGTGCGTATGCGCGCGCATGTACGTTCTGGTACTGTAAAATTAAAACGTCTGTAACTCGAGAACGGTTTCGGTTGAAGGGCTCCTGTTTCGCTCAGATGTTAATCTATACAATCTCTTCATTCCCTGCAAATTTTGTCGAGAGAACTAAAAAATTACAAATTTAACAGCATTTTTTATTTTAAAGAAATGTCTGTGACCACGTTAATTTGCCAAAAATGTCAGAATTTTGTAATTTTTATGAATTTTGGACACTTCCGAAATATGTCAAACCGCTCTTATTTTTGCATACATTAAGATACTGTGGTGATTTTTTTTACACAAAGTATTGTAAAAGTAAAGTTGCTATAAAGTTTGGAGAGCATCCCGAACCATTACAGACTCCCCTGGACTCTTCCGTATCCTTACGGATATTCATAAATTGGCTAAGTAGACGATGTCATTTTATTTCACTATTTCGCGTGTTCGTTCTGAACGTACGCCGCGACGGGCTCTCGCGCCTTCTTGCGTCGGGGCAGACATTGTTATGCCTCGACGCAATGCGTGTGTCTCAGTGGTCATTCGCTACGTCGGGCGCACGAAGTTGAAGATTGTTTTCTTCCCGCATGCTGTCCCTCCGCGGCAAGTATACACTTCGTGTGGGTATATGCACCTATATACCCACACGCTGATCCACGCTCAGCGTCAACAAAGAATTAGGATTTCTTTCGCAGCGTTGAGCATCAGTCTTTCTCCTGCCGCCTGTGTGAACTTGTTTCAATCCCGAAGTGTTTTTCATGTATTCCCATTCGTTTTTACACAGTCCAGTTTTTCTATTATTATAAATTAATTTTTCTCGTCCTAAAACGAATTCGAGTGCTCTAAGTGTGCTATAAAAATTCGAACGTTTTATAAGGTGAACCAGGTAAGATATACAAAGAATTTTTCTTTATACTTATTTTTCATTTTAGTTTCTATTTTTTGTCTACTGCATGTTAAGGCATAATAAATAATTCATTTATTCTCTCTCCGTTCCTTACTTGCTGTAGGACTGCGCTATTGCTCTCTCTCTCTCTCTCTCTCTCTCTCTCTCTCTCTCTCTCTCTCTTCTTTACTTATTCTATAATTTGTTTTGAAGAATTTGTTCAATTTCATTAGGGAGTCTCGGAAGACAAGGGCAAAGAAAACACTTCGGTAAATACAATGTTATTTACTTCGACCGAAATTATGTATGCCGAAGTAAAATTACAGAAGAGCATCTTAATTCATACTCAATACTCTGGAAGTGGCTATATTTTTCAATTCTTTTTAGATGGAGGTGATGAGATCCTTGGTGGGTTCACCGACCGACGGAAAAGGTGTTATCCGCAATGTGATCGCTGGCCTGATATCGAAGGCGGTGCAGGAAAAATAATCGGCCACGGGGAAACCAGGCGCGAACGGTATAACGAATAAATCCTCCAGTGCGAAAATAACGTACAAACGCCTAAATGGTAAATATTTTTCAAATTGTTACTAATATAATTTTTAGAACTGGGTGCAATCAAATAAAATATTTTGATTTCAGATTTTTTTTTAGATACGATCGGGAAAAAAACCACTGCGGCGGAAATATTTTCGACAACCAGCCGATGTTTATCTGATGCCGGTGACCGGGAACACGCCGCAACTCTGGCCCAATATTGGCAGCCGGTACTAGTCACCAATTCTGTGCCAACGCTTGCCAAACGTAGGACCGGTGTTATCATTTCGGAATTGGGCCAGTATTGTTTACACGATCTGACCCAATATTGGCATTCAGTATCCGGCGAGTACTGGCGTCAGTACTGAGCCACGTTTCCAGTCTATACATGGGCATATACCGGCAAAGTACTGATTTAGGATTTGTCTCAAGACTGGCAATGACATCTGGCCCAAAACTAGGCACTTATACTGAGCCAATATCCGTAAACAGTGTCGGGCCGATTCGCGCCGCCATAAGTTGGACCGGTGTTAACAAACCAACGTTGTCTCAATACTGATTCCGACTTGGGCAAGGCTTGGGCCTTGGTGCCTGCCAGTATTAGCAGCTCTGGCATCAGTGCTGAGCCAAGACTAAGGCAAGTCCCCAGTCTATACACGGGCATGTACCGGCAAAGTACTGATTTAGGGTTTGTCTCAAGCCTGGCGATGATATCTGGTCCAAAACTGGGCACTTATACTGAGCCAATATCCGTAAACAGTGTCGGGCCGATTCCACGCCGCCATAAGTTGGACCGGTGTTAACAAACTAACGTTGTCTCAATACTGATTCCGACTTGGGCAAGGCTTGGGCCTTGGGTGCCTGCCAGTATTGGCAGCTCTGGCACCACGCACATGGGCCCGCACATAAAGTTTGTTCGCGTACTTATTCCAAGCATTCGAGCAAGTCAGACCCCTCGTACATGCAATACGGCCGAGTTGTACAAAATGGCGTCAGACGTAATCGAAATGGCTGACCATTGACTATATTTCCCCCCGTAGCGTGTGTCACGTGTGCACAGCACCCCTACCGAGCTTTTCGCCAATTCATCCCGTTGAAAGTAACTCTGCTGAACGAAGTACCTCAAGCCACAACCCATGGCCAATTTTCCTTCCCTTGTACGCTGTACGCCGATCTGGCATGATCGGCGATTAACTCTCGCGATCCTCGTTTCGCGTGTGCATGAATACGGCATGCACACATGTACTCATGTAGACATATAGATATATAGATATATATATATACAAATACATACACGCACAACACATACATAGGTACTATATTCACGTAAATTTTCGAAACGCGAAACGCTTATCAGATCTCTGTGCTCGCTACTCGTAGTGCTTGCGGGAGCTGCGTCAGAGGGCGCTGTGGAGCATAGTGAGGAAGCGCACGCGCGCACGCGGGAGTTATATGCGTTATTCACGTATAGTAGCGGGACGAGCGCTCGTGCCGCGAAATGTTACCGGGGATGAAATATTGCCGCAGGTGCTCGACCGTAACCCGGAAGGCCGCCGGTTACAAGGTTTTACTTTTATCGCGCGTTAACGTCGACCACGAGCAGGGATCGACAGAGACGGATCGCTGCTACCCATTTACCGTGTATGAGTGGTCTCTGTAGTGCGACGTGGCATGTACGGGTATATACACATATGTATGTGAATGTATGTATATTAGGTGGGAAAAGATGATTTCGAAGATATTCGACTTCGAGCACCGTTCTCATAGTCGGCCAGTTGTACCGGCCGATGTGAAAACACCGATGTCTTTAGGTGAATCTTAAGATAAATGTAAACATTTTTTATATAAACGCTATTTCGGGGGCCGTCGTGTCTCCAGAATCAACGATTTGAGGGAAAGAAAATTTAAGGGCGGGCCTCGAAAAACCCGTATGTGCTGATTGTTGACAGTACATAGATATGGTCGGTTTAGAATGTTCTTTTAACTGTACGAAAATGTGCATGGCTGTGTCGGTGCATCAAAGGCTTCCACCTAGTTGACGTTGTTTTATACATCGGGTTCTGGTTTTCGAAGGATTCTCAAAATATAATGTTTTAAAAATATTCTCTGAAAATTTTGAGTCGTTCCGTTCAATAATTGAGGAAGTTGTGGACGTTTATGGGCCGGTTTTGCGAACCGGCGAACTCTTTAGACCATTTTTCTCAAAATTATTTTCTCGAAATCGATGACCACGATATCTCAAAACTCACTGCACTGATCGAATTCAAATTTCACTAGCTTCTTTTACATATCCAAGAGCAGTGCTTGAACGAAGGCATTTTTTTTCGATGCATTGTTTTTTTTTATTAATGAAAATAGAGCGTTTTCCACCAACAATCAATACTTTCACTTTGGACTGCCGCCATTTGAAAAAAATCAAGGTTTCATTAAATCTTTCGTCCAAGCACTAGATAATTCTATGCAAAACTGTATGCGTTTGTTTTTTTTCGGAGGATTTGTTTCCGAGCAGCAGTGGTGACCGCAAAGTTTTTGAACAGCGGTCTGCACAAACCGCTGTATCTACCACATTTATCGATATGTTTAAATACAAAAATTGCCCAAATTACTTAGAACCATATCTCATTAGGTTAACAAAAAAATCAATTTGAAAAAATGCACACGTTTTTTCCAGAAAAAATTGACGAAAATTCATTTTTTTTCTGGCCATGAGCTACATGTTACCCGTGAATTGGCTTCTATACGTCAAGTAGATAATAATTCAGTTCAGTAAAAGTTCCACGGTTTTCGTGATTTTGGGCTTTATGTTATTTTTTTGAAAAAAATAATCTGCTTTTGGATTTGGCATGCCATCTCTTCAAATGATATGAATCGACAACAACTGAGTAACTTTTTAAAGTAATTGGCACGATATGTGTGGTACATTTTTTTTACACCGCAGACTATCAAAGTCAGATGTTTGAATAAGTTTGTATGAAAATTCTGCATAAGATCTTTTTACATCAAGTTTCCTTAACATTTAAGGTTAAAAAGAAGACTTTTGTAGATAAAATAAATAACCAAGTTTTTTTTTAACCGGCTCAAAAAAAGTTATTCTCTGTAGAAATGGCGCCCGAAAAACCAACAGCAGATGATTTTTATCTCGAAAACCGTGAGACTTTTACTAAACTGAAATTCGAGCATATAATAGGGCATGATCTGACCTATCGACATTTGCAGGATTATCCATTCGTAACAGGACACCCTGTATACATATATTAGGTGGCTGCATATGAAGTGGTCCAATTTCGAGCGAAATAAAAGATAGTGGTTCATCAGTAAGTTTTCAGTAGCTCGTAGTACAGGAGCCCCTTCTTTTGGGTGGTTTTTTAAATTAGAAATTAGATCCTTGTTGTCCATAGAAAAATCACCACTTTGGAAGCGGGGGAAGCACTCTTTGCACGTTGTATTCGGGGGAGCACCTTCCACATACACTTCCTCGAGCGAACGATGCGTTTCCCCGATTTCCATGCCGAGCAATAATGGAGCATAACAGCCCGCAAATGTGACGTATTTAGAACAAACCTTGCTATTGTAAAGAATTAAAATAGACGGTGCTAACGCGTCGCACAAATGTCACGTATGGCGATTTAGCTGGACGCTATGGACAATGGTTGGCAATACATCATGTGTACGGCCAACTTTTTATTCGAGAAAATAGTGTACCTAACGCCCATTGGCGTAGCCATAATTTTTTCTGGAGGAGGGCTTAGGGGGCTAGCCTTATAAAGAAAAGTAGTTCGGTTCACAATCATCTTTAAAAAAAAAAATTTACAGGATAGTCGATAATCACGCAACACACATAAAATATGAAGCTCCGATCACACGTTCATTTTAACATTAATATCAAACTTGAGCAATACTTAAAAAAATAATCATCAATTTTCCATCATTCTTTGATCCAGTTACCAGTACGTACTCAATTAAATAGGTCTTAGCTTTATTTTTTTTCCGCAAATCGGTCCAACACTTTTTCAATTGGAATTTTTTCTTACAATGTCATGATCTATGTTCAGCAGTGACATATGTGAGAATCGTTCCTGAGGCTTTTTGCTTCTAAGTCACATTTTTATCTGCCTCATAGCAGAAAAACTTCTTTTACAGTCGGCGGGGCTCATTGCTACTTGAAAACGTTCATATAAAAAGGGTAAGTAACATAACAGTCTATATTATCTTATATCTAGTACCAAACTATTTGCCCTTATTATTATATAGAAAATTAAGTTTATTATAGAATAGTTTATTAAGTATTATTAAGTATAATAATATTTAGTTTATATAAGTATTATTATAGAAAATTAGTTATAGAAAATAATTATTCAAAGTCATGAAAATAATTGATGTAATCATCGAATGTTCAAAAATGCGTGTTTTTATAATAGATGTAGAAAAATAGGTCGAAAACGAACGTTTGATATCACGATTATTTGATAGCTGACAGTTGGTAACGATCAATCGGCTCCATCAATAAGCACAGGGCGCTCCTTTCGTACTTTACCCACGGACGGCTAAACCGTAAATTATTTCTCTATGCTTGCTTGGGTCAAAGAAATCAAATTAATCGATCATTTGAATTTAATTATTTTGGGTCAATTCTCTTCTGGATGGACACAGGAATTTCTGGGGTGGGCCCGTGCCCCACCCCTCCTGGCTACGCTAATGCTAACGTCATCTATTGCCAGCGGGCGGTTTCGTATGCAACCACCTAGAGGGTAGAGAAAGAGGGGGGAGAGAGAGAGAGAGAAAGAGAGAGAGAGAGAGAGAGAGAGAGAGAGAGAGAAATGGCATATACGAATATTCGGTTATGACGATATATACCGTAAAGCATCACCGTACTTATTTAATAATGCATAGATCGTCAGTCACCAAAAAAAAGAAGAAAAAGATGGCAACCCACGCGAATTCAGCGGACAGAATAATGTGGTTTGCGCCATTCCCCTGGCTCTCTCGGTAGGTGCAAATATACCTTATGCATGTATCGCATGGATATATAATGGTAAGTGCCACTATTACTTTATTTTATACGAGCTATTTACAGCGGCAAAATGTGAAAGCCGCAAAACGGTAGGGACGCACCAACAAGATATCACATAGAACACCCCCCGTCGTGCCGCTGCCATTTCACCCGCGTGTGAAATTCTCTCATAGTCGAGGCATCGCAGCGACAGCCCTCCGACATGGTGATCTTCGTGGGTATACGATACCAATTATTTTATGGAATAAGGGCGAGCGATGCAACCAGTTTTACGGAGGTAGCTGAGAGGTGAGAGGGTACAGCAGTTGCTAGGAAAATAGCGGAAAGAGAAGTGGGAAACTGGATATGCCAGACATCGCGAGGCTGCCCGAGAAACCGAAGCTTCGAGTGCACTCCGCCCTATGGGGAATCTCACAGGATCAGCAGGTCTAATTTTCCGGAACTAATATTTTCGAGCTTGAAGCCTGCTCGAAATCTGTGCGATTTTCTGGAGAGAGCAAGCACGTTTTTGCAAAAAATATATTACTTGAACGTAGCCAATCAACAGTTTAAATGTTTATTTTTAGAGGAAAATTATTTTTTAACAAAATTAACAACGAAAAACATGTGTTTGAGATCGACGATTATTGCTTGGCCATTATTATTATGATAACGAGAAGTATGAGATAACTTTTATAAAATTCAATTATTCATATTTTTGTTTTTAAAATATAAAATAATAGTTATGAATAATAGAATATGAGTAATTATTATTGAGGTAATCCTTTCGAGAAGTGCTATATTTCGTGAGGGCATAAGCAGGGCCCTTCTGAATCATTGGTAAATTACAGTGGCGCTTAACGGGGTCATCCCATGAGACAGCTATTTTTTTCGCTTTTTTTTGGGAATTTTTTTTTAATGAACCTCTAAAATACACTCTCTTTGAATTTTTTCCACAACCTTATTAACATTTTTACAGTCCCTCAGAATTTTGTCAGACGTGAATAAGGAGTTGAATCGACTTTACACCGTTCGAAAGACACGCATGTGTTAAAAAAAAGTTGGTTGGGGGCTGCCATGATTCCGGAGATTTTGCTCATCTAAAATAAAAAAAGAATCAAACGGAATTTTAATTTGTAGACCTTAGACTATCGCCGGAACTAGAGTAAAGTAAAAATATCGAAAATTGAATTCTCGGGACGGTTTTAAAAGTTAAGCTACATGTTTCGTAATTTTTTTCGACTTTTTCAGTTTGAAAAAAACTATGGCAGATGTCGGAAATATTCTAGTTCGGGTGAGGACTACAGATGTGCTGATCATACTATAAAAATATGAGCGAAATCCCTTCAATGGTTTTTGAAGCAACATGGAAGCCAGTTTGAAAAAAAAGTTAAAAAAAGCGTTTAAAAGTACGATTTACACAAAGAAAATGTTTACTCACTATTAGTCTGCTATGCCGGATTAATATATCACGCACATTTTTTTTGAAATTTGTGCAAAACAAATCGATTTTTTGTCCCTGGCACATCGGATTACCTCCTTAATAAAAAAAAATAAGTCACAATCAATTATTACACCCAAAGAAACTGGAATAAAAAATTTTCTGCAAATTTAGTAGATTTAGACATTTTTACATTTTCTCTGAATCGCCACTATGAAAATTCTTCTGTTGGTCATATTTTTCTAAGTTTTATCATCATCATGTTCTTTAAACATTTCGTGACCCCCTGTTTATATTGTCCTTACGGAATCTTTCGATTTTTTAACGCGCGTTGAGCAGCTTATATCCTTCATCCAGATTTATTTAGTGCATAAATTATTAGATAAAAATGTAGCCAGCGTGCCATATCCATGAAGTGCCGTATAAATGAGACGATTTTGAGGGTCGTAATTTTTAGTTAAAAGTTCGGTATCTTGGCTTGAAATGTTACCAACATACTGGGGTTTATTTTTACTTGACTAGTGACGAAAATCATTTGATTGTTAAATACTCGGCTCCGTGAAGGAATACCTTAATCAAAGTGTCAGGCGAAGAGGGGTAAAAATATTTTTTATAAAATTCAATTTTCGCTACAGACACGTAGCGAGTATATTGTTAGGGGAACTCCTTATGTTTTATATTTTATGAAAATATTCAAGATGGTTTACACTTTTTTTCATAATTCCATTTTTCTACTTAAGCTGTAAAGAGAATTTCTTCTCAAGCAAATTTAAACTTTCTTTACAATAGTATCAAAAGAGATGGAGACATTTTTTCATAAAATGTTGCTTTGCTGGAAATAGCCTCATAGATTAATTCACTAGCACGATTCGTCGTTTTCACAAGCAATATAGAAGAATTTTTTCGTAAGGTTATTTTTCTACAAGAGATCTGAGAGTATTTTTAAGTAAATTTTTCATTCCCATATTATCCATACTAATGACAAAATGTGTACAGAAATATTTTTTATCAAATGAAGAAAACAAATATACAGACGATTAAAATAAACAAGGCCACAACTATTAAGATATTTTTTTTATAAAAAAAGAGATTAGAAATGTTGAGATCATTTTTATGAAAATAAGGCCAGAAATGTTGAGTTATTTTTTACAAAAATAAAAACCGAGATATAGGGATGTTTTTTCTAAAGAAGGGGCGGAAATATAAGAATATTTTTTGGAAAATTGTTTTTCGCGGAAAAACCCGAGCTCCGTAGTAATAGGGAGTCTACTGTATATTTGAACGATTTCCTTGTTTTGGCGAACGAGGGATGGTATGTTCCGCGTAGCCAGTAAGCTTGAACAAACGCGTCTGTACGTAGCTCACGAATCGTTGCGAAATTTACCCACCTGAATCTCGTTTATTACTTCTCACCCGAGCCAACTCCGGAGCTCGATCAACCCCGAGGGTTTTCCAGTCCGCGTGAGCGCGCGAGATTCTCTCTCTTTCTCCTCCCCCCCCCCCCCCCCCCCCCCGCCCCACGCGTGGCACGCGGATTCCCTCTCGCAGTATGAAAACAATCAGCGAGGATAGAACGCGCCGCTCGATCCGATGGTGCATACCTTCCAGAACATGTACCAACAAAATGCGAGAAAGGGAAGCGACAGAGAGAGAGAGAGAGAGAGAGAGAGAGAGAGAGAGAGAGAGAGAGCTCGATGATTCGCGCACGAAAATTGAACAAAAAACCTCTGAGGTATACTCCGCAATTTCGTGAATGGCCCACGGGAAATTCGTCAAGTTCCCGTATAAAGCTAATGCAGCTATGTATGTACATTATGAATAAGGGATGGACGAGCGCACCCGTTACATTGTGCTATGGAGTTGTATACCTCTCGCAACAAAACTAAATACACCGCGATTGATAACCTCGGCTAACGATTTTTTTGTTCTACAGATCCATGTAATCAATTTATAAAAATGGCCGGGACGATATTGTTCCACATGTTGTGGACCGTGCATACGCGAAGTAGCAATAATTGCAGTATTTTTGCGCCCGACGGTAGTGGACGGGCTAAAAAAATGGGGAAAAAAAATTCGGTCGTAAAACTTGAGGTCGCATGAAAGGACATTTTTTTTATATGACCTTACTATGTATTTTAAATTGAGTTAAAAAAATTATATCCAAGGATGTATGGGAAATATCATCGCAGGTAAAAGTAATTAGTAATAAAATGATATTAAATAATTAGTAATTGAAGTAATTTAATCAAATTAATTGAAGTAATTAGTAAGGGGTAAGGTTCCGAAAACCTCCAACCTCCGATCGAGCTGAAATTTTGCACAGACCTCCCTTTTGATTTTTTAAGACGACTCTTCGAGGGATTTTTGGCGACACGCAATAGTTTTTGAGTTTGGGTTTGTTTGGGTTTATTTGGACAAAACGGAGAGCGCGATAACATATATAGGTATAAACGAAGACGTAGCAGATATAGATATAGAGGACGCGCGTTAAAAAAAAACTTTACAATTCAATATCTACTGCTAATATAATAATACTGTTGCGAGTCGCCGAAAATCTCTTTAGGCGTTGTCTTAAAATATTAAAAGGATGGTTTGTGCCAAATTTCAGCTCGGTCGCGGGGAGAAGGGTCGAAATCTTACCCTTAAAAAAAAAAACTTTAATATTCAATATCTCGAAAACTATTACTAGTCGCCAAGAGTCCCTCCCTACCGTCACGTGCATTGCTAACCTTTGATTCGAGAAAATAGCGTATCTAACGCCATTTATCGCCAGCGGGACGGTACATATACATAAATCCACATACATATATATGCACATATGGATTTATGTATATGTAGCTACCTGGGAAGCAATCGCGTTATTTTCAACCCCTTTGCTTTCTTGACCCTATGATGCTGTACCGAAAAGGAACGGAGAAAAACCCCACCATTGACGGTCCTACTCGACAACTTATTTCTACGCCATTTTTTAAAGTGAGTTTTATTCGTTTTTTTGTTTATAAAACTATAATGTTCGTGAAAAACAAAAATTATTTTATATATTTAATACTAGCGTTCAAATTTAAAAAAAATTTCATACCTATTTATTCGAGCGCCAAAGTTGCTAAGCCCTTAAATCAGAACGCTGTTGAATGCTATATTCTCCCCCTGTCTCTGTCTCACCCTTTTTAATTTAGATTGCTCTTCTGCTTACGTTTTGCCATGTATTCTTGTTATTTTTGATTATATAGCTTTTTTTGCTCGTGGTTAGTCATGCAATTTTTCAATTTTCGAAGAATACGACTTTTTTCCTATATTTTGGTACGTGATTTTTTTTATATAACTTCTTGCTCTTTGCTTCATTCTTCTTTTTTATTTTCTTTAATTTAACAACTATTTATTCACGTGTATAAAGCATCTTGTTGCCTAAAGGTTTATACTTTTTATACCAAGGGATATAATGAACCATCAATCAATCGATCTCTGTCTCTCTCTCTCTACCTCGCTCCATCTAATCTTATTTCTTCCTGCCACTGTTCTTCGTTCGATTTTATTTCTATGCACGCTACTCTCGTCTCCCTATTTCATTTTATTCGCGAACGAGGAAATAAAATGAATATCTGCTTCTTTCTCTCTCGATGTTTGTGTCTCTCTGTTTCCCGTTTTCCACCCGCATCCTCTCGAAAGCCCCCTTTCCAAGCTCCGTACATCTGTTTTGATCGGGAAATCATTCGAGATCGTGAAGAATAAATGCCGAATAATGAACGTAAATATCTGTGAGCGAAGGATTTGTCAACGAAGATTTATTTATGGAATTATTGCCAATACAAGCGCAGATACTGATCTCGACATGAGCGAAAGTCGACGCAATATCGATAGGATGAAATGAGGAGGAGATGCCTGTACTTGAAATATTCCGTATTATCCGTAATAAAGAATCGCAAACCACGAAATTACGCGCGCGTGGGTGTGTGTGTGTGTGTGTGTGTGTGTGTGTGTGTGTGTGTGTGTGTGTGTGTGTGTGTGTGTGTGTGTGTGTGTGTGTGTGTGTAGAACAGATAGCAGATAAGCCGCGAGGAATTGGAGTCGCAAAAACTCCTATAAATATTAAGGCCACAGTAACGGGTATAAAATCATGTGCGAATTTAACAATTTTTTTTTCGTACGAAAAAGTTATTCACTCATAAAATCAATTACACACCTATTTAGTATGAATATCAAGCTGTTAGAAAATATATATATTTTTGTTCGATGTACAGAATGGCCAGCTACTAATATTTTTTTTGTTATCTTTTTTTTTAGGTGCTCCGCGGCGTAACATTTAGCATCCACAATTTTTTACCCAGAACAAAAAATTAAAATTCCCGTCAATCTACATTGGAATACCTAGTACGGAATTTACAAAATATTGTTTTATACGAAAGTTGTAGGTATTTAAACTTAAGAAATGAATTTTCAGTGAAAAATTTCGTTACAACTGCTCATAAACTACTCATAAAATGAAAAGTTTTCGATTAATCAGAAATTCCGTACGTACGAAATGCGTACGTACGAAATGCAATTGGGAACATAACTTTTAAATTTGAAGTAAATCGAGTGAAAATTGTTGAATATGTTATTTGTCACGCCAATTGGAAAAAAGCTGTTCCAAGAAGTTCCGAATAATTTTGTACATCGAAAAAATATATATATATATTTTTTCTAACAGCTTCATATTCATACTAAATAGATGTGTAATAAATTTTATGAGTGAAGCACTTTTTCATACGAAAAAAATGGTTAAATTTCCACATAATTTTTTACCCGTTACTGCGGCCTAAGGCCTTAATCTCAGACAAAATAACAAATCCGCGACCAAATTTGAAGGGCTTTCTAAATACTGTAATAATATTGCCTCATATTTTCAATATTAATAGAGGCATGAATTTGCTTTCAATGTCAACTCCACTTTTTCAAATGGAAACCCATTCGAATCCCCTCTTCCCCCTCTTTATTTTTCAAAAACCAGTGGCCTTTCTTGATTATTTGATGACTTTGACGTACAAATAGCTCAACAAACCGGGAACCAGTACGGATCTGGTAACGAGCATGGTAGTTCCGGAAGCAAATAATAATTTTCACCCACACACGCCTTTAGAATGTGTCTCATCAAACAAGCAACACTTCCCCATAAGATTTCTCAATTCATGGAGGACCCTTCGCAACGTCTCGTCGGAAATCGCCTGAACTGTCTAATTTCCAGTCGGTAGCCCAACACACACCCACCCACAAATCGCATAAATTGAAAATATTTCGATTCCGCAGCTCCCCGAATCTCGACGTTCTTGAGGGGTATGTGCCGTTGTCTGTACGCCGTAAAAACTAGCCTGCTTTAATATACACACGCGAAAGGTGCGAGGTAATAAAGACCGAAGGAGAAGGATGAGGCTATAGGGTTGAAGGGTGTGCGTTGGAAATAATAGAAGGAGGGACGTGCGAAAGCTCGCGAAGCTGCGAAAGCGCGAGTAAGAGTTCGCGAAAAGAGAGCGCGAAAGAGAGATGAGACGAAGGGGGATGAATTCGCGAGTGCGCCAAGGGATGAGACGCCGGCCGTGGAGCCAGAGGGCTGGAATTACAGTGGTAGGTCGTTAGCGTTAATGAATAAGTAAGGTTAATTTGCGAATGGGTTTCACAGTCCTCTCACCGTTAGCCTGGTGAGCCTGGCTCACGCCCGTAAGGCATCCATTTCATTATCGGGACTCGAACCTGCGAACTCTCGCTCTCCTCTATATGCTGCGCGCGCCCATGTGTGTGTGGGTGTGTGTTCGACTGTTGTATCCTGCGTGCGGTGAACTGTGTGTGTTGCCGGCGTCGGCGCGTTGCACAAAGTCCTGTCTATTCTTCTCCTCCGCCCCGGCACGTTACTTATATATAGAGATACAGGGTACAGATACAGGGTGATTCACTATATATATATATATATATATATATATATATATATATATATATATATATATATATATATATATATATATACACACACACATATATAGGGTGATTCACTAAACGTTAATCACTCGAAAACACCTTCAAGGGGCTATACCAGTGTGACACTTTCAAAAAATCGATTTTTTTGCTTTTTTCGACAGTTTATACTTTCTAGAATATCCTGTAAAAATGTTAAGGCCGTATCTCTAATACTCCCCGAATGGCAGCCTTCTAAAGAGCAACCGCTCCTAGGTATAAAATGCGATAGTTTAGGGGGGATTGTCTTTTTTTTTCGCAAAATTTACCGCTTTTTGGGAATTTTTTTGTGAAGAAAGTATACAACGGAAAACTTGTGAAACTTGGCATATAGTTTTATTGATCTGTTGACTACATACAAAAAAATTTTTAAACAATTTCATAAAAAAATCCGCCTCCCACCCCCCTCGACGCGCGATGGTCCTTTTTTAATGGTGTGCACGATTACAGCCTTCACGTTCATCCTGCAACAAAAACCCAAAAAGCATTTTACTTTAGACACATATAGCTATCGTTCGATGAAGGGAAAAAAAAATTGACGATTTGGTGACGTTTTGAACTTGAAGAATCGATTTTTCGAAAAAAATTGATAGATTTTTTGTTATAAATAAAAAAAACTATTAAACGTATTGCTTTTTTGCTTCATCAAACGATAAAAGGATGTCAGCTGAGCATTCTGTCCAAATTTGAAGGCAATCGGTTGAATAGTTTTTGAGAAATCGTGCACACCATCAAAAAAGGACCATCGCGCGTCGAGGGGGGTGGGAGGCGGATTTTTTTATGAAATTGTTTAAACATTTTTTTGTATGTAGTAAACAGATCAATAAAACTATATGCCAAGTTTCACAAGTTTTCCGTTGTATACTTTCTTCACAAAAAAATTCCCAAAAAGCGGTAAATTTTGCGAAAAAAAAGACAATCCCCCCTTAATGTTTAAACGCGTTTTTCTCGAAATGAGATTTTTCAAATTTGCTGACATTGTAACTCAAAGAGCAATTATCCGATTGACTTGAAATTTGAACTGAGTACTCTTGAATATATTTTCTCTACAATGACGTAGGATATTTTTTATTGGGTGAAAAATGACGATTTGGCATTGAAAAAAACGACCATTTTATAGGCTTTTTTTCATAACTACCCCATTTTGTTAGATTTTGATATTTTTCGAAAAGCCTACGTCATTGTGCAGGAAATACTTTCCAGTTTAACGACATGTTTCCCTTTTTCGGGTTCAGCTACTCAATCGGCCGGAATCATGTCAGCAGTGGAGGAACTTTTTTTTTGGCGCCTCCGAAGGCAGCGCATAAGTCGCTTGGATCTCAATATTTCTTCTATGAAAAAATTATGTAATATAGGTCAAATACAGCGAAATATATTCTTAGTTTTCTGAAACTTTTAATTGAGTACTTTTCATCCAAAAAATTACCGAAAATGACCCAAATTTTCAGCGTTCACACTGGTATAGCCCCTTAAATATTGATTTTAAACGAAAAAGTCAGAGTAAAAATTTGAATGGTGTGTCAATGTCTACACTTCGGTAGCCATGGGTTTTTTTTCAAGCAGAGGTATCAACCTGATTTCAAGGTCAGCTCTACTTTTTTTTCACGGACACCCCTTTTTCATTGGACAGGGATGTAGAGCCCAAAAACACAGAACCATTGATCTACAATGTCATGACCTTGGGATGACCTTGGCAAACCAAAAAAAAATTGCGAAATGGCATATGAAGCAAGACAAGCTAAATAGCGGTAGCTTCAGACGTAAATGACGTTTTTTATCCGTTCCTTCGTATCATCCCGAGTCGTTGCTACATCTCTGTGGACTTCGCTTTTCAATGCGACAGACAAAAAATAAGCCAATGGTAAATTGGGCGATCGAGGAGGCCAGGAACCGGACCGTTTTTACCGATCCACCGATAGTTTTCGCCTTGGCAAGTTTTGGTATTTCAAGGTCATGCCAAGGTCAGGATATTGTAGGTTATTGATTTTGTTTTTTCCGTGCTCTGCGTTCGTAGACAATAAAAAAGGGATTTACCTTTAAAAAAAGTGGAGGTGACCTTGAAATGAGATCGATACCTCCATTTCAAGAAAATCTAAGGGCACCAAAATGTAGACATTGACAAATATCAAATTTGTCAAATTTGATCAAATTTTATCGCGGACTTTTTCGTCTAACATCAATATTTATAGGTGTTTTCGCGTGACTAACTTCTAGTGAATCACCCTGTATATATATATATATATATATATATATATATATATATATAATATATATATATATATATATATATATATATATATATATATATACACATATATATATATATATATATATATATCTATATATATATATATATATATATATATATATATATATATATACATATATATATATATATATATATATATATATATATATATATATACACACACACACACACATACACATATATGCGACCCTTGCGCCCTCCCTGCCCTTCTTTCGACGTTCATAACGTGACGACCCACGCGATCGAAGCCGTCGTCATCGCCGTCGTCTCCGTCCTTTGCGAAGTCACGGCCCTTGCCATCTTCGTATGCGCGAAGCGCGAAACTACACTAACGAGGGAGCCTCCGTCACACGCGCGTTTGTCATAAAACTCACGCCATCTTCCCGAAAAAGGGTCGAACGCTTCAACGGGGAATCTTAAAGGATAAGGATTATCATTGTTATTTTTCTTGTTACGCGTATATACGTAGAGTAAAATAAAAGTTTAATTTCGATGCCTCCGTGAGTTTCATTGCATCGTTTCGGCCAAAAATAAAAGATTCAAATGTAGACATGTTAATAGGGTTTTTTTACAAAGAGTCGCGAGGTGAACGAGAATCTTATTATTGATTAGCTTTTGCCTGTAAATTCTATAGCGTTTGTATCGGAAAATTGGTTAGTGTGTGTGTGGGGAATGGATTTTAGGGCCGTCTTGCATTGATTGGTCTGGGTAAACTTGGAATTTAAAAAAAAAACGATTTTTTGGGTTATTATAGTCTAGGGTATGAACTTTTATTCTGCAACGAAGTTCTGTGAAAATTCGAAAAATTGGGAAGATAATGAAGTTTTGGGAAAACTCGAAAAATTGAAATGTGACGATTTTTGTGAAAGGTCAGATCGCTGCCTGACCTGCGGCAAACTGCCCCACTTCGATATACGCTTTTTTCTTTTGAAACTTTCTCGAAACTATGTTTTAAGTAATGTAAGTCGTATGTAAGTCGTATCTCTATGTAAATCGTATCTCAAAATCTATTTTTCCGATTAACTTCAAATTGGACAGAGCACAGTTTATAACATTTCCTGACGTATGGCAGGATATTTTTTCGATGCTTTTAACCATTCGTTAATAATAAACAATTACAGTGATTTTTTAAGTCGAGAGTCGAACTTTTCTTCTACGGCTAGCGATTTCCGTACTCTTCAAAACTTCAATAGAGCATGCGGTCATATGAAAGTTTTGTTATTATACTGAAAGTGCATTTTTATTGTTTTACATTATAGCTGGCTAGAACCATCGCCACCGATTGACCATACAGCGACAGCGCCACTTTGTTCAAATAATAATAACTGCAGTGTGCATTAATATATTCCAGTTGAAAAAAATAAACTCGGCAAGACTATGTATTACCTGTATGTA
The DNA here is from genome assembly GCA_963210295.1 of Ophion ellenae. Classification (NCBI taxonomy): domain Eukaryota; kingdom Metazoa; phylum Arthropoda; class Insecta; order Hymenoptera; family Ichneumonidae; genus Ophion; species Ophion ellenae. The sequence continues at coordinate 63,025,123 of OY723385.1, forward strand.
AAATTCCGACCTCGTCATCCCAATACTCTCATCAGATAAAAAACATTCAACCGACCTGTTATTTGGGCCCTAAGGTTATGCTGACCCGTTTAGAGTTATATGTGCAGGTTATTACGAAAAACAAGTTTGCTGTATATTTAAAAAAAAATACATTTTCTATGGATTCGTCGGAATTCAAAAACGTCGTACTCCGGATATGACATAATTCCGAATAGACGTACCCCAGAAATTCAACATTCCCCAAATGTCCTCATACAGAAGTTTTCGCGCGTTAACGTCTAGACGGATTTTTGCTACTGGCAGATTGTACGAATAACATGTCTCAATTGAATGAAACAAGTCATACCAGCTAAATTTTTATAAATTTTCAAGTACAGAGTATTATTTTCAACGAGCATTTCCGTTTTTTTGTCAATCTAGCAGGCTTTACATTGTCAATGTAACAAGACTGACTTTGTCATTGTAACAAGAGTAACATTGTCAATCTAACAGGCTTTCCATTGTCAATGTAACAAGACTTACTTTGTCATTGTAACAAGAGTAAAATTGTCAATGTAACATGAGTAACATCGTCAATGTAACAAGAGTAACATTATCAATGTAACAAGAGTAACGTTGCCAATGTTACGAGAATAACGTTGTCAATGTAACAAGAGTAACATTGTCGATGTAACAAAAGTGATCGAGAGTAGCATTCTCAATGTAACAAGAGAATTATTGTCAAGCAAAAGTAATTGTCGCATTGTCGATGTAACAAGAGTATCACTGTCAAAGTGGCAAGAGTAACATCGTCAATGTAACGAGAATAACATTGTGAATGTATCAATAGTACCATCGTCAAGCAAGAGTAAAATTGCCAATGTAACAAGAGTAACACTGTTAGTGTAGCAAGAGTAACCGTCGATTTAACAAATGTCATCAAGAGTAGCATTGTCAATGTAACAAAAGAAACATTTTTAAGCAGGAGTAACATTCTCAAACAAATGTGGCACTGTCAAGCAAGAGTAACATTGCCAAGCAAAAGTACCATTGTCAATGTCCCGAGAGTAACATTAACAATGTATCAGGAGTTATATTGTCAATGGAATAAAAGTAACATTGTCAAAAAGTAACAGTATGTATGTATATACTACACCGTTCATTTAAGGGGTTACCCCCACCTGCGATTTTGAAAAAATCCATTTTTTTATTGCATTTTTTGTAAGTATAAGTATCTGAGAATATGTCCTGAAAATTTCAAGTCGATCCGAACAAAATTGACTGAGATATGAGCGTTGAAAGAGAAGAATCCGCGTTGAAAGAGCGTTAGAAGAGAAACTTTAAACGCGTTTTTCTCAAAATGGCATTTCTGAAGTCGGTGACCAAGATTACTCGAACACTAATGAACCGATCTTCTTGAAATTTTGCAGGCTTATTTAATACATAAAAATGTAGTCTTTAATCGTTCGATTTTTTTTTCGAAAAAAATGGCCGTTTTATAGCCAAAAAACGGCCGTTTTTTTCGTTAAAATCGAACCATTAACTTTGACTGTCCGCCATTTTGTGAAAAATGAATATTTTTTAAAATCCTTCGATTAAAGACTAGTTTATACTTATATTTGACTAAATCCATCCGCATTTTTTTTTCAGATGATCCACTTCGCCGCAATGTTGGTCACCGCAAACCGTGTATATAAAAATATTATTTCATTGACGGCCATTTGCCACTAAACAATGTAATATTGATCAATAAAAAAATTACTGAAAGTTCTTCAAGATGTGTTCTTTAAGATGGTATATTGATCGATTAAAAAAGTTTTGTAGTTTTCTTTAAAAAAATTCATGAAAAAGGCCTTTTTTGCGCTACAAGTAGGGGTAACGCCTTAATTCTCCCAATTCTCATCAAAATTTCCGTAGCTGACGTCAAGAAAGGAGACCTCGTCGCTCGCGATCAGAATTCTCGGCTTTCCAGATTTCTGTCCGTGCCTCGATCAATCCGGCGCTTTTTTTACGTCCACCCGCTCGAAATATCGATGAGGTGCCATTACCAGAAATTTTCGAATGTACATAACGAAAGGGCGTCTCCGGAGGTGTTTGTTGTTTCTTCACCGTGTACCCATACACCCTGTCAAGTAGCCGAAGGAGGAGGCGATCCGATATACGCCTCGTATAATCGCGTTTTCGTTATTCACTTCGTTTTCCCTCAATTTTTTTTCGCCCCTTTCGTTTTGCCGCCTCAGAGGAATATAGAACAGCGCTAAAAGTGTGTGTGTGTGTGTGTGTGTGTGTGTGTGTGCGCGCGTGGTAAAAGCGTCGAGAAGCTGGAAGAAAAATCGTTCCTTCGCCACGTCGCGTTCCAATTCACATCCTTAAAACTCCTCGCACAGCTCCCGAGCTCTATACACGCGAGGGGTGGCTTTACCCGCCCTTATATACACCCACCGTCGAGACAGATGTATGCGCATATATATATATATATATATGCATATAAATATATCTCTCTCCTTCGCTCGCGCTTAGCTAGCAAGCCCTGCCCCATAAATATGAATGTGAGGGTGGAGAAGAGTGTACAGGGCCGCGAGCAAAGGGATATAAAAACTATCGCGAAGATGTGTATACAATGCGCGACCGAGAAAAGAGGAAGAAGCAGCCCAGGACGAAGATTAAGTGGGAGCAAACACTGGTCGCGACTCGCTTTTACGACAACTAATTACACCGTACCTCAGAACCCTTGCACAAGACCCATACTGACTGCGACATTTGTTAAAGAAAAACAGGATGCATGCATATACAGGGTGGCCCGAAAAGGGACGTCCGGTAGGAAAATCTCGATGCCTCGAGATTATCTATCCATGTCACCCTCCTTATTGCTTATTTTTCGAGAGAAATGCATTTTTCATTTTCGAGTTTTACCGTAGCAAAACACTTTTATTCTCGAATTTTCGAGTTTTTCTGTAGCATTTTTATACTCTCCGGAGAAGTGTATAAGTATTTTTTATAAGCATAAGTATTGTTTTATCATCTGGAATTTTAGTATGGATTCTACGATCTTTTTTCACTCTCCGAGAAAAAATATTTTTTCTATTTTTTTACGATTTTTCCTGTACCATAGATTTTTATTTTTATTCTCTTTCGAGTATGTACATTCCTGTTAGACGTTTTTAAAAGCAATGAGGAGACTAGTCTATCATGAAGACTGGTATAAGTATAAGGATTTTTTTTTTCATCATCTGAACTTTTAGTATGGATTCGACGATGTTTTTGACTTTTCGAAAAAAAAGCATTTCTTAATTCTTTTTCGAGTTTTCCTGTAGCATAGGTTGGTATTTTTATTTTATTTATAGTACGTACTTTTCTCTCAGAGATTTATAAAACCAATTGGGAGTCATTTTGACTAATATAAGTATTTTTTATCATCTGAACTTTCATTTCATTCATTTTTTTTCGAGTTTTCCCGTAGCATATGTTTGTATTTTTATTCTATTTTGAGTATGTACTTTCCTGTCAGAAGTTTTTAAAAGCAATTGGAAGTTATGTAGACTAGTATAAGTAAATTTTTATCATCTGAATTTTAGTCAAGTAGTTTTTTTTCCAGTTTTCCTGTCGATTTATTATCTGATTTTTTATCATCTGAATTTTAGTTAAGTAGTTTTTTTTCCGTTTTCCTGTAGAATAAGTTGTATTTTGTGTTCTCTTTTGAGTATGTACTCCTCTTATGATTTTTTCAAAGCAATAGGGAGTCGTTTAGCCGGGTATAAGTATTCTTTTACTATATACTATATACTTTTGTTAGTGACAAATCCTCTCAAATCTACATTTTCAACTTTTGATCAAAATCTAAGGCATTTACGTCAATGTCCAGTCGGTCATTGATTTATTGCCAAACAATGCACTTCATAACATTAACGCAAGGGGAAAAAATCGCTGGGAAGTACATCCACAAAAGAGAAAAATAAAAAAAATTATTTTTTTTTTCTCGAAAACTAAAAGACATCGTAGAACATACATGGGGGTGATTCGGATAGGCGAATAGCAGACATCTGGACTCGTGGGCGTCACTTTTCTGGCCACCCCGTATATATAGATATGTATATATATGTATACGCGCCAATAAAGACAGAGAGAGAAGTGATTGAGAGGCTAGCTGAACCATCGGTAAGAAAGGAATGTTTCAACGAGCAGGGAGCAAGACACAGAGACAGAGAAAGAGAAGTAGAACGAGCGAGGAAGGCTCGGGGGGGAATGAGAAGAAAATCGAGTTGAAAATGGGGTTAACATTGCGAAAAGACGTGGCTAACAAAACGAAGAACTCTGTAAGCTTCGCCCCGTTTTTCTCCCGTTTTCCGAGGCCAACAGAGGGAATGTAAGGGCTACAGAGAGAAAGTTTAAGTTACAGACGAGGGTTGAGGGAGTGACTAATCGACTCTCGCGAATAATATGGCTCTGCTGTACACACCCACGCACGCAAGTACAATTATACATATACGTGTATTTTTCTCCATCTATATAAAACGGCGTAATGTACTTGCCGTCTCGTCAAGTGATAATGGTTCTTGCGATCAGGGTCGACGAAAGTGGATTTATATATATATATATATATAGTAGGGTGGCACAAATTTGAGCTCTACTTTTGTTCCTTTTTCTCACCATCCAGTTATCTTCTTTCAAGAAAAAAAAATGTCGCGAAATCTGCGAGCGGTCAAAAAATATTCAAAGGTCGCTCAAGCCTCCCAACAATTTGATTTTTCGTTAAAATTTTTTTTTTTTTTTCGTTCACTTCTCACCCATGGATTGTATGCTTTATAATTTTTTAAATCAACCTCGCGAAAGTTCTAGCCCGTCAATGAATATTTCGTGGTCGCTCAAGAACCTCGAAATTTCCAATTTTCGACTATTTATTTTTACTCTTCTTACTCATAAATTTGACGCTTTGTAAAATGTTCACAACAATCAATCGTTTTTCTTTAGAAACAGATTTTTCAAATTTATCTCACACTCCTAACCCAAGAATTATGATCTTTGTTCTCATAAAATAATTCTTGAAAGCTCTTGTCCGTAGCAAGATTATAGATCCCCGGTTTATCGGGTTAGAAGTGTGAGGGAAATGTAAAAAAATCCGTATGTGAAGAAAAACAGGATTAATTGTTTTAAAATTTTTACAGTGTTAAATTTATGAGCGAGAAGAGGGAAAAAATTGCGACAATTGGAAAATTCGAAGCTCTTGAGCGACCACTAAATATTCATTGGACGGCTAGAGCTTTCGCGAGCTTGAATTAAAGATTATAAAGCGTAAAATTCATGGGTGAGATGTGAAGGAAAAAAAAACGATTTTTAATGAAAATTTGAATTTTTGGGAAGCTTGAGCGATGTCTAAATGTGGTTCGACCGCTCGTAGCTTTTTCGGCAATTTTTTTTTTCTTCAAAGTTCATAATTGGATGGTGGAAATAAAAAATAGACCTCAAATTTGTGCCACCTGAATATATATATATAAATATATCTCGACGATAATTGTTTTAAGGCGTTACCCCCACTTGTAGCGCAAAAAAAAGGCCTTTTTCATGAATTTTTTTAAAGAAAACTACAAAACTTTTTTAATCGATCAATATACCATCTTAAAGAACACATCTTGAAGAACTTTCAGTAATTTTTTTATTGAAAAATATTACATTGTTTAGTGGCAAATGGCCGTCAATGAAATAATGTTTTTATATACACGGTTTGCGGTGACCAACATTGCGGCGAAGTGGATCATCTGAAGAAAAAAATGCGGATGGTTTTAGTCAAATATAAGTATAAACTAGTCTTTAATCGAAGGATTTTAAAAAATATTCATTTTTCACAAAATGGCGGACAGTCAAAGTTAATGGTTCGATTTTAACGAAAAAAAACGGCCGTTTTTTGGCTATAAAACGGCCATATTTTTTTCGAAAAAAAAATCGAACGATTAAAGACGACATTTTTATGTATTAAATAAGCCTGCAAAATTTCAAGAAGATCGGTTCATTAGTGTTCGAGTAATCTTGGTCACCGACTTCAGAAATGCCATTTTGAGAAAAACGCGTTTAAAGTTTCTCCTTCAACGCTCATATCTCAGTCAATTTTGTTCGGATCGACTTGAAATTTTCAGGACATATTCTCAGATACTTATACTTCAAAAAAATGCAATAAAAAAAATCGATTTTTTCAAAATCGCAAGTGGGGGTAACCCCTTAAGATATATATATATATATATATCTTAAAACAATTATCGTCGAGATATATTTATGATTATTAGCGTGTATATACCAACTCGCGCACCTATCAAGAATCACAGAGGTGAACAAAAATCGTCTGGACGCGAGTAACGAAATGGAAATATGAAGAAACGGCAAGGAAAACTGAGTTCGAGTCAACGTTGCCTATATGTCTCAATGTCTTCAAAATCATTTCAACCCTTACTTACCACACTTCTGTAGAATACACATCATCAACACGTTTTCGCATTAGAAAAAAATTGGTGGGGTGGTTTCGAACCCCGCAGTGGCAAGATAGGGTTACGGGGCTTCCACCGAACGCTTGTGAATAATATCGCGGAAATATTTCGTAAATAATATCGCGTAAATATTTCGTAAATAATATCGCGTTGCCGATCGAACAACGATAATCTTGAGTGGACCCACATTGTTTTTTGGAAAGTGTTTTGGAGTTCTGGTTGCCCCCGCGAAAGTTCTGTTAAATATCTCTACAACTTTCCCTCATCAGACAAATATTTCCAACGTTACACTCGAGTAAATTTTGTGGAGTTCGTCCCCGCACACAAAAATAAAAATCGTTACTAGCAACAGAACTGTCAATAAAAAGGAAATAGAACTCCACAACTATGTGAGAGGCAACCAGAACTGATTTTTTTCCTTCGACTGAGCAGTAGATTGATGGCGCGATGGAATGCTTCGAGTGAAAATAATTTGTTTTTTTGATTTTTTTTTGTAGTCCTGGTTTCCCCTGCAAGACTTCTGAACTCCAGATCTATGTGAGAGGCAACCAGAACGGATTTTCATTTTTTTTTCCTTTGACTGAGCAGTAGATGGATGGCGCGATGGAATGCTTCGAGTGGAGCCATTTTCTTTTTTTGGAAAAATGGTTTTGTTTTTTGGAGTTCTGGTTACCTCCGCAAGAGTGCTGTTTAATATCTTCACAACTTTTCCTTATCAGATAAATATTTACAACGGTACACTCGAGTACAGTTAGGGGAGTTGCCCCCCCGAACGAAAAAAAAAATCATTACTAACAAGAGAACTATCGATAACAAATAATAGACCTCCAGAACCATGTGAGAGGCAATCACATCGGATTTTCTTTTTTCGCTTCGACTGAACAGTAGATTGATGGCGCGATGGAATGCTTTGAGTGGACCCAAATTTTTTTTTTGGAAAAATGATTTTTTTTTGGTTCTGGTTGCCCGTGCAAGAGTTTTGTTAAATATGTTTACAGTTTTTTTGTCATCAGATAAATGTTTATAATGGTACACTCGACTAAAGTTTGTGAAGATGCCCCCCTCCCCCGCGAGCGAAAAAAAGAAAATTCCTTACTAACAAGAGAACCATTGATAATAAATACATAGAACTCCAGAACCATGTGACAGGCAATGCCAACGGACTATTCTCAAATACATCAAACAATACATTAATAAACATTTTTCACAGTTACTTGAAATTGCTGGAAGCCAGAACTATTCTCGAATGCATCAAATAACACCAAAACTGTAATATCTCACACACAAAGCACCTGGAACTAACGCCTACCCATCAGCAGAGCATCCTTGTGTAGTTGAGATATTTATCAACATTTTTACCAATTATTTGAAAATAGCTGGAAGCCAGAACTATTCTTAAATACATCAAACAAAACCAAACCGATATCTCGAAAAAAAGCAAAACCCAGAACTCACGCCTATCCATCAGCATATGTCTACGGAAAGTAGCACAGAAAAAATTCCGTCACTTTTTTTTCGTTAAATTCCCAGAACTATTTCTAAAAACTATCAGGAACTACAGAACTTAGCCACACGTACAAAGAACTCCCCGTAATTTATGATTCCCTGCAAAATCTGCTACGAGAAGTTAGCAGATCATTTTCTCAATCAACTTTTTTTACAAAATCACCAGAACTATTTCTAAAAACCATCAGGAACTATAGAACTCAACTGCATGCGAAGAGAACTCTCACTTAATTTTGATCTGCTGGCAACTGCTCTGCTAACTTCAGTGACAGGAGCCTAACGAACGCGAGCAACGAAACACAAGTTTGAAAACGCGAGTGCAGCGAGGAAATGCAAGGCGTAAGGATAAATGTTCTGCGCACGTGCAGAGCATTTATCCTTACGCTTTATAACGTCATTTGCTACATGAGGCTCTTTCGCCAACTGTGTGCGCACAACCCCATATTGGCACCAAATTGAATCCGCGTTTGACTTCGCACACATTCCAGGCCAAGGAAAGCTGTATCCCACACCCGCATATCTTCGATAATTCATCACGAATGCGCACGCACTCGATCCACAATGTAATCCCACCAAATTGACAGTTCCCACATCCGTGGACTGCAATTCCCCCTCGTACATTTTGGGTCTTCCTGTAACGAGGTCTATACGTTCGGACAAATTTATATACGTATATATATATCTGCGTGTGTATTCTGAGATTAAATAGAATTATCCCCGTGGCTAGTCCAAAATTAATACCGTTTCAATATTCTCACAAACATCGTCGGTGATATCCTCGATTATTGCGGCCCGCGCGTATGCGGCTTCTGTATGGCTTATGTATCATAGCCCGAGTGCGTGCCACGATTCGATGCCAATCATCAATCGGATCGGAACACATATGTATATCATAATTATGTCTGTATGGACGTCGATATAATGAGGGGGTAATACAGCGCGTTTGCCCGTATGAAAGATATATATATATATATATACATACATACAAACACAACCGCATAGATGATCAATGGGGTAGAAATTTGTCGAAAGGACCATTGCTGGTAACGTGAGAACATTGGTCCTCACATTAAGGCCCAGCTCGAACGCCTGGAACAATCGACAAAGGTTGCTCTCTCACTCTCTCTCTCTCTCTCTCTCTCTCTCTCTCTCTCTCTCTCTCTCTCTCTCTCCCTCTCTCTCTCTCTCTCTCGCCACAGAGCCAAATGGTGATTTGACCACGTTGAAACTAGCGCGTATTCACTATGGTCACTCTCCCATCGTAGTGTGTACTTAATACACCGAGTGAGCCACTAAAAAATAGACAATTGTTTCCAACAGAACCACCACTTTTTACACAAAGCCACCGCTTTCAATGCACGCTTGCAATGTAATTCGCACTGATCGGATGATCTTACTAAGGGGGTACCCCTCGCTGGAAACTTCAAAAAATCGTTTTTTTTTGCATATTGTTGTAGTGTGAACTTTCAAGAATATTTTAAGACCAACCGGACTCTGAAATTCTAGAAATTAACGAAATTACACCTACTTTAGAGGAACAGCGTGCGTCGGGTTAAGGATATAACAAAAGCGGACATCAAAGCACAAGAACACTCAAAAGACGCCCGAACTGCCCGCAGATTGCATAGATTGGGTGTGCAACACGATCTCGATTATGGGGAAGGACACTTATATGGCGCCGGAATTGCTGACTAGCGGTAAGACGACAATATTTCACAAGATAGTGTAAAATATGTACCAAAACATTGAACGCGATTATCTCGAAACTACATATCCTGACACGGCGGGATTGATATCTTGAATAACTTTCACACTATTGTCTAGAATTTGCACCGTTAGCGTTCAAACAGTAGTCATTTTCGGTTCACGATCGCATTTTTTAATTGGATGAACCATTTGTTAATAACAACGACTTCAGCATGCTGTTTTCCAAGAGGAAAATGAGGTTTTCTTCGGAGAAGCTGTCATTTTTCGAAATTTCGAAAAATGGATCGTGAACTGTGAAAAATGGATCCATTTCCAGTTGGATATATTTGAAGAAAAAAAAGTTGTTTTCGTTTCAGATCATATTTGAGCCTGGTAGAGATCCCGCCGTTTCGGGCCTCGCCGCTGGAGGACTGCAACGCCAACTGCAGCACCACGAACACTTTGAAAGATTTTCTTCCGAAAAAATTACATTGTAACCATAAATAGTCTACAACATGCTGGGAAAAAATGAATTTATTTCAACCAATGTGTTACTAGAAAAAAAATCATCATTCTGGCCCTTCAAATGGCGGCTCCAAGAGAGGGATACCCTGTTAATCGCGTCAGTCAGTATTAACGAGTAGACTATAATTGAGGTTTCAATAGTTTAATGCCAAGTTTCCAGCACGATGGATGCCCGGCCCATTTTTCTTTAGTTGCAAGAAATAAGCTCACTGAAAAGTTAGCCAATCAGCGGATTGGGCGTGGGAGTGGTATGGTTTGGCCAGCTCGTTCACCAGCCTTTACACCACCGGACTTTTTCTTGCGGGAGATTTTGGAAGACATGGCGTACAAAGAAGTGTCGACTACTGCGCAAGATGTACAAGGAAGTATTTATAATTAGAGCGTATTCGTTAATACAGACTGACCTGATAAAAAAGACTACATCAATCACCTCCAGATTAACACAATCAATGCGAATCATATTGAAAGCGTGCATTGCAAGTGATAGCCAATCACTTTGAATGCACTTTGAATGCACCAAGTAAAGACCAATCAAGTCATGGCCTTTCATAGGACTAAGTGCTTGCACCATTTTTTTCAACGGATTTTACGCTAAAAGCATTGAAATTTCATTTTGGTCGATTTTTTTCAACTCAATCTTCATCCATCGTCGTGAAATTTGGGATGTGAACTTATTTTCGGTTCCTCGATGAGATTCTGTAAAAAGGACTGGTGGTCCCGTTTAAAAAAATGGAGGTGATCTTGGAATCTCCGAAGCGCCTCTTCCTGGATGAACCTCGTAGCCACCACTCGATGACCCCCTTCGAACTATGCAACTTTTGTACGAAAAGTGTTCTCCTAAGTCTGGCAGTTTAGAAATTATTTCTACTGCTGATACTTGTTGCCCCACCCGATATGTGAAAGGACTCCTGTGGGCGCATGCACGTTACTCATAGCTGCGTTATAGGTTCTCGTATTAGTTCTGCGCTTGCAAGGGTCCGTGTCGCAATTTTATGGGTCTTCGAGAGTCGGCGTTCGAAAATTATATTCAACTAGAAGTATATGGACGCACAGCTTGTGTGCTTGCGTGAGGTCGTTTTCTCTCTCTCTCTCTCTCTCTCTCTCTCTCTCTCTCTCTCTCTCTCTCTCTCTCTCTCTCTCTCTCTCCCTCTTCCTATATGGATATATATATATATATATATACATTGACCGCAGATATAGGGTGAGCATTGGGGGCTGCGAAATACACGCGGGCCAAATTCATCCGTGCAAACAACAATTAGGCATTTCAATAGTAATTATCGTTCAATGCGACATCAATATGAATTCATAATCGGGCTTCACACGCGGCTTGTGGGCAGCCTGGAATTAACACCCCCCCCCCCCCCCCCCCTTCTCAAACTTGCTTTCTCTCTCGCTTTCCCTATTCTGCGTTTCGTGCAATCCCCTCTGATTAGTGGTGATTTTCGCATCACTGCTTTTTGGTTTACTATATTTCCCTCTCTCTCGCTCCCTATATCTCTCTTTCTCTCTTTCTCTCTCCCGCTCACTTGTGCACATTTGGAAACGCGAAACATTCGTCCTTACCACAACTTGGTACGCGTGAACAGCGAATAATAGATTTTGAAATGTGGATTATGAAAGAGAACTGGCGTTTCTGAATACACCGATATACATGTAACTGTGCTATTTTCAACTACGCATTTGCATGTTTGTTTCAATAAAGTGCGAATTATGGTTATAAATTGGAAGGAAAAGAAAGGAAAAAAGAAAACGCTTTTGGAAGAGAAAGAGAGAGAGAAAGAGAGAGAGAAAGGTTGATTGATTGATTGATTGACGACTCATTTATGGCTTGGTAAAAACCTTTGACAAAGAAGTCCGAATAAGGTAGTCTCATAATAAAATTAACAAAAGTAACATGCAAATTAATTAACATATGATATATGAGATAACATCTTAAAACTATATAAATTCAATAAACAGCAGTCAGATAAAAAATACAAATCATACGCAAAAAAGAAAAAAATCAAACGCAGAAAATCAAACGTCAATTAAAAGCCAAAAAATTAAATAAAAATTAAATTTAAAAAAGTCACAAATAGTGAGTGAGAGAGAGAGAGAGAGAGAGAAGGGTCGCGACTTTCTATTTTGCCCAAAACGCTACGAACTTCTGTCTAGACAGTTGAACAAGTATTAACCACAGACTTGAGAAACGGGTTCATTAATTATTATGATATTAATCGAATGCATATGGCCATATTTATATTATACTAATATTATTCAGTTCTTTAGTCATTCCATATTAACATTAATAATAATTCTAATATTCATACAAAAAAGTGATGGTATTTTTTTTCTTCTTCTGAGTTCCAGCGCATGCATTTGCGGGCTTTTACGGATTACTCTTCCCAACTGAACTCTTTCCTATCACTCTTTACCCGCGCTTCGCTGATCTTACCCAACTTCCGTGGCGTTTACAGCCGTCGTAAGGTAGTACGAGCGGGCAATCTTGATTTCTATACATTTTGTTCAAATTTTAACCAGACATTGTTCATATCATTATGCATGTTTGAGTGAAATTTCAGAACAGTCGACTATTTAAATTGGGACATAAGGGGTTTTAAAATTGCAACTTTGAACACTGCAGGGTCTGCATTGAAATTTAGACAGAATAATTTTCCGAAATCAATATTTGTCCGTTATAATAAGAAGACATATGGCAACACCACACAACAGTATTGTTCAATATTTCGAGAAAAAATCATTATCGTGTTCCTAAAGTTAAAAATTTTGTCATAAAAAAATATTTGCATTATAAATATTAATATTTTATATTGTTTATGTTATCTGAATTAAAAAATAAAAGTATTGGTTCATTCATAATTAATTAAAAACTTTGTTCGATTAAAATTACTTCCAAATTAAAATTTGTGTTGCAGTATCATTTTAAATATGCCGCGCAAACTCACGTCATTGGATACGTGGAGCGATGCGGTGTTGCCATATGTCTTCTTATTATAGGGGACAAATATTTTTACGGAAAATTATTCTGTCTAAATTTAAATGCAGACCCTGCTGTGTTTAAAGTTGCAATTTTAAAACTCAGAATCTCCCAATCTAAATAATGGACTGTTCTGAAATTTCACTCAAACATGGATAATGATGGGAACAATGTCGCGTTAAAAGTTGAAGAAAATCTATAGAAATCAAGATTGCGCGCTCGTACTACTTAAGCTGAACTGTACCGCATTTTCCGTGGGCACGGGGAAACTGAGGAAAATCCGCACCGGAATAGACGGCCCCATATTCTTATGATTCTCTGGTGTACAGACTTAAACTCAAGTATCTACACTAAAGTCTCAGAAGTATTGGCCTTCCGCTCACTGATTAAGGCGCCAGCCGGTGCGCGGCTGAGCGGTCACCCCTCCGGTCATGCATAATGCTGCTCAAGGGGGGAGAACCCTCTAAGCCGCCGAAAATAAGCGAAATTTTTAAGATTTTTTTGTGTTAAAACTACTTACAAGGAACATCCCTCAGGTGACAACACCCTTCGATTTTGTTGAAATTTGGATATGTTATAAAGCACCGAAAAGTAAGTGATACGTATTTTTTTTATCGGCGGAAAAACGGTTTTAAGGGGTGAAACGAACCCTCGAAAATAGGGGTGTTTTTCTTTTTACGTCGATAACGTTATCGTCCTCATCTCCAATGTATAGTGCACAAAAAAATGAACATCGTTGCAATTTGAAATATTTAATATCTCGTATCGTTAAAACGTTATCGGCGAAAAACGAAAAACATCCCCATTTTTGAGGGTGCGTTTCAGCGCTTAAAAAGGTTTTCCCGCCGATAAAAAAAATACGTATCGCTTACTTTTCGGTGCCTTATAAGATATCCAAATTTCAACAAAATCGAAGGTTGTCACCTGAGGGATGTTCCTTGTCAGTCTAGATAAGTCAAATTTTAAGTACATATTATTTAATCTTTTAATTTTGTTTTCAATATTTCAAAATAGCACTTGTTGCCCGACTTATTCGACGGCGTACAAGCTAGCGCTTAGTGCATTGATCGAAAACATCAGAGCCACGAAGTTTTAGATTTCTAAGACCCACACGCTCTATCTGACCCTAGAAAATTCAAAGGAAAGTGAAAATTTGAAAAAGTGTACGTGTTCGAAAAAATCGTCCGTTTTTCATTGAATTTCTACTACAGTATTTGTCAATAAAAAAAGTCGTTAAATAAAATTGTTTTGAATAAACTTAGGTTCATATAGAGCGCGTGGGTCTTGGAAATGTGAAACGTCTTGGCTCTGATGTTTCAGATCAACACACCACACGCTAGGTTGTACGCCGTGGAACAACTCAGGCGCAACCATGTCTGAAGCTGTCGTCAGAAGCTATTTTTGAATATTTATAAAAATAAACTTTTTGTTCATTTAAAGATGTAATACATCAAGTTTTAATCTTGTTCAATGAATAGTTTCGACACAAAAAAAATCTTGAAAAGTTTCTTATTTTCGTCTGCTCAAAAGGATCTGCCCCTTAAATCGAAGGACCGCCGAACCCGAACTCCGACCACCCATCCACCAGTGTCCGTATTTTTTATTTACAATTTATTTAAATATAATATATTTTATAATATATTTTATAGTATAATTTATAATTTGTTTTTTTATTTACAAATTATTTAAATATAATATATTTATATTATATTTAAATAAGTATTGCTAATATATGAATAAAATATGACTATACTTAATATTATATTATCGTGTCGACATAGCATGAGCTAATTTGTTTATCTAGTACATGTCAATTATCGTAAAACTTCTGACATCAAGGGTAACTTTGACAGTTTTTGGGGATACTTTAAGGAGGTACGGTGATTGGAGCGAGTTCAAGATAAAAGCCCGATTTTTTTTATAGCATTGTCGAGACCTTCTTCCATGCGTATGCGGAGTTTCCACGAGATTTACCGTACACTTTCCGAGTTATTAATTGTTAAAGTTGGTGAATTAGTCACACGTAGACGACAAAATGTGCCTGTCCTCTCATATATCGATTTTTTGTGCTACTTGGAGCCATGAAACGCGTAAAAAAAACTGATGGTTGCGTTCGTTGAATCTTTGTGATCGATAAGGCACCTTGAATTGGAAAGCTCACCGCAGAAATAAGCAATAAATTTAGAAATAAAGTCGCAAAAACCGAAGTTTTCGGAGAGCGAGACTTCTCGTGACGTAACAGCAGCCATCTTGCTCGACGTATGACAACGCCGGATACCCGCGCAAATTTGATTCGCCTATCGGATATTTTCAACGCGAATGAAAAATATGATTGTACGAAGCCGTACATTTTGTAATGGATTAAAAAGGGCCTTTCGTAGATATTTACTTGAAGTTCTTTTACGTACAGCAAAGGCATCTCAATTTTTCTGGTGACATGTACCTATACTGATATTATAGGCACTGATTAAGTGCCTATAATAGTACCCTTGGTACTTGATATTTTTATGTAAAATGTTTCCTTAAGGGAGGACACCACTGTAACTGCACATTTTCAACCGTTTTCTTTGGAATCTATTTTAAAGAACGGAATAAAATACTTGGTCAACAGAACTTTTAGGCTCTATTAGGTATATATTGAAGTATGTAATAAAAATGTATTTGTCAAAAAAACAAATTCAAAAATACAAAAGACGAGTTTTTAAAAAAGTTAGTTTTTTCGATCAAATGTTTCATATTAAAAGTGATATATTTTTTACAATTTTCGATTAATCGAAAAATAAGTCAAAATTTCAAGTCGTTTGGACGAAAATTGTTCAAGTTCTGCTGCGTGCCGATTTCATAACATGGTTATGAGAAAACTTTTTTTTTATTTTCGTGTAAATTTTTTTAAATAAAAATGTATATGAAATAAGTTTAATGTATGCTGAATAATATACCTTTTTTCCCAATCCCGAATAAATAATCTAGTAGACAAAAAGATCGGTAAAAACGACCTTTTTCGGCCTGTCGCAGTGGCGTCCTTCCTTAATAAAGGGGGCAATTTGATTGTAAAAAATCGTTCACCTCAAAAAGATGTCAAAGTAACCCTTAAGGGGTCTTCTCGATTTAGGCGCTAAAAAAGGCTATATTCATGAATTTTTTCGATAGGTTTATATTACAGATATTGATATAAAAGTTGTTACACTTAATAAATACACTTTTGAAATACATTTTGTTTTTAAATTATTTATTGAAGTCACTATTTATAGACGAAAATGGTAACTAACAAAATGCCCTAAAAAAATGGTAGGTCCGCGCTGTTGATGAAATCTCGGAGATGTATCATGCGAAACAAAAAATCCAATATATTCAGTATGTTAATGGCTATAGCGCATATCATACGATTTTTGATATATGCAAAAATAACAAAATGGCGGACACTTTTCGAAAAAACCAAAAAAACGTGTTATTTCGTCGTTTTTGGCAAAAAAAAATTGTAAATATACAATTTAAAAAAATCCTTGATATGCGCTACAGCTATAGTTGTAAAGAAAATGTGGTTAAAATTTCATAAGGATCGGTTCAGTAGTTTCGAAGATTTTATCAACAAGCCGTCAAAAAACGTTGTTTTGAGAAAAACGCGTTTAAAGTATGTTTGGGTTACATAAGTAAATTTAAAAAATGTTTTTATGTATTTGAAAAACTGTACTTATTAAGTGTAACAACTTTTATATCAATATCTACAATGTAAACCTATCAAAATAATGCATGTAAATACCCTTTTTTACCGTCTAAAGTGAGAAGACCCCTTTGAAATAACTTGCATTTCAGTGCCTTGTTAATGAAAGCCCACACTCAAGGTCACTTCGACACTTAAAAAAAATGTATATAAAATTGTCGAGGGGACACATTGTTCTATTGGAGCAAAAAAGGTGGAATTTAGCATGTTAAAAAAAAGTTACCTACAAAAAACTTCCAAAACCTGTTCAAAGTAACCCCAGTTTTACGGTAGCTGTTATGAATATTACCAATATCAATATAACATAATATTGACATATTGTTTTAATATAGAATCTTGTCATCTAAGTCACTTGGATATTATTCAGTATTATGTTAATATTATAGTATATTAATATTAGTTTAATTTGAATTAGCTAATTGGCAAATACTGCAGCGAATTGCCATCGCAAACGGCCATACGTATTTCACCGACACACGTACACAGATGCTTACAGAACTCGAAGCTACGATTTACTTATAATTTCGCAAATTGGACGCCGCTATCGCTCTCCTCTGGGCACCGGTCACCCAGTACAAATGTCGCTCGTAATTCCCTACACCCCTAGTCAATATTTATTCACCGCGTGTGCGTGTTGGTTTTACGATAATATCGCAGATATTTGCGAAAGTACACAGCGCGACGTTGAAGAGTCCGCTGAGTTAACTTCCGGTTGTGACTACTCCGCCGGTATTCATTTTCCAGCATGAGAGATATTTACCGCGTGAAAATAAAAGGAAGGACGAGAGGAAGCCAGGGGAGATGAAAAGAACCTTTCTATTTGTACAATTATTGCAAAAACGTGTTTTCGTTTTGGGACCTGTGCAACAGATCATAAAATACCCCCCCACCCTCCCCGTCAAGTTTCACATTTCCCGAGTCACTGATATTATTGTGGTCACCGACGAAACGCGAATATCGAATTTCCATACGGGCAACCAAATAAAAACGATTCGAGCACAATGAAAACAATTTGAGCGGTTCGCAAATTTTGGGGCCGCGAAAAAAAACAAGAAATTGAGAGCATTGAATAAAAAAATTTGATGATTCCGATGCTGGTCAACTGTGGAGTTTTTTCATAACTTTTTTCCACTTCGATACTAAACATTATTTTGACCACAGCTTAATTTCCTTTGTTACCGTAAAATCGGGTTACTTGAAACAGGTTTTGGAAGTTTTTTGTGGGTAACTTTTTTGTGATATCCTCAATTCCAACTTTTTTTGCTCCAATAGAATAATGTGTCCTTTGGCTATCAAATCTATAAGAAAGTCAAGCCCTACCACCGCCCACAATTTTGTATTATTTTTTTTTAGTGTCAAAGTAACCTGTATTGTGAGGTTTCTTTGACAAGGAATTGAAATGCAGCGTATGTCAATGATTGAGGGTTACTTTGAAATTATTTTGATTAAAAAATTAATATTTTATGTATTATACATGAAATTTAATGAAAAACAACGATTTTTCACAATCAAATTGTCATCTTTATTAAGGAACCATTTTATATAAAAATATCAAGTACCAAGGATACTATTATAGGGAATTAATCAGTCTTATAATTATCATTGAGATCAAAATGAACTTAAGCAACATTTTAATAAAATTTGATGATTCCGATGCTGGTCAACTGGGGAATTATTTTTTTCACGACTTTTTTCCACTTCGGTACTATAAATGATTTTGACGACAGCTGAATTTCCATTTGTATCGTAAAATGGGGTTACTTTGAACAGTTTTTGAAAGTTTTTTGTAGGTAACTTTTTTTTAACGACCTACATTCCAACTTTTTTGCTCCAATAGAACAATGTTTCCTTTGGCTATCAAATGCGTAAGAAAGTCAAGCCCCTTCCCCCCGCGCAATTTTTATTTTATTTTTCGAACTATAAAAGTAATCTCGAGTGTGGGGTTTCTTTGACAAAACATTAAAATGCAACTTATGTCAATGATTAAGGGTTACTTCGACATCATTTGGATAAAACAAATATTGTATGCATTATACATGAAATTTAATAAAAAAACAACGATTTTTCACAATCAAATTGTCACCTTTATTAAGGAACTATTTTACTTAAAAATATCAAGTACCCAGTCAAGTAATCAGTCTTATAAGTATAATTGAGATCAAGATCAACTTGGGCAACATTACAAGCAACTTTAGCAACATTATATTTAATAAACTTGAACAACAAATTTAAACCGGACACATTTAAATCGTATATTGGCGTTCTTTTAAAGTAGCCCCAAAAACTGTCAAAGTTAACTTAATGTCAATTTAACCCCGCTTTACGGTAACTTTTGACAGAACAATTTGCGACCCAAATTTTTAAGGGCGTCGATTTACCATCGCGTTTTCGAAATTCAGGCTTCCTGCGTCTCTGACTCATCGATTATTGAACCCGCTGGCTCCGCATGGAAAGCTTTCCAAAGGGAAGTCGAATATAAAACTTACAGGACACTGACAATGAGACGAATTGCAGCAGGGTTTTTAAAACGAAATTAGCGAGACTTGCATCCAATGCAAATGAACATGAAGCCAGGTGAGTGAGGAGAGTAGGTTGAACATGTACGCATTTGCGAGCTACGTACGTGCGCGGATAAATGGATCAAGAATTGTTGCTCAGCATGCTCGACGCCATCAGCATCGTAGCGAGTGTGGCGAAGTGCGAAATTCAATCCACGCAAATACGCCGGACCTCGGCTTTCGCGTGTTCATCCACTGAGCGAACAGCCGCGGACGCATTAAGGGGAGAGATGCCTTTAGGCGAGAAAAAAATGGGTGGTTTTCATGTGTTTTCATGAGTTTTAGGGTGTGTTTTATTACTACTTTTGGCATTTACATGGTGTTTTTTTTCACCCTTAAAAAATGGCGGAGGTATGAAGGTAGCGTCGGAGAGATCAATAGAAAAAAACCAACGAAGATTTTTCTTTCACTAACACTCATACGCAGAATATGAGCCAAGAAAAAATGAGAAATGTTGAAAATCGATTAAATCGTACGCTTTGAAACAAAACGACTGAATTTTCCGAAAAAAATAGCTACATTTTGCAATACATTTTTTTTTTAATTTTCATAAATTTTTATGGCCATGTTTTAGACAATCAGGTTAGAAAGATTTATACCAAATTTCATCAGAATCGGTCTATAAGTTTGTTTAGCTGTACGTCACGCTGGTTTTGAAAATGTTGCTTAGAAGTTGCTTAGAAGTAGATCGTGCTATTTGTAAGATCAATAAAACAAAAAAATACTATAGAATAGCCAAAAGTAGTAATACAACATGCTCGAAGTCTAAAAAATGGTCAAGAAATCTTTCCTTGGAAAAAAAACATAAAAAGCAGCTTTTTCCCTCGCCAAAAGGTATCTCCCCCCTTAAGGGAGGATACCACTGTGACGTACCAAAAAAAAGGTCATTTTCGGAATTTTTGTCTACTAGATTATTCATTTGGTATTTAGATAAAAAAAAAAGGTATGTTATTAAGCATACATTCAACTTATTTCGTGTAAACGTTTATGTCGATAAATTAAAAATTAACAACGTTATTGAGTCATATTAGAGTCTTTGTATAAAAAATGTGATCGAACGGCCGGATCGATAACCTGACAATGGTGGGCCTGAAGAATAAAAATAAAAAAGTCTTATAATCTATATAAATGTAGTACTGGATGGGTCTGGGCGATTTTGGAAAAGAAAATTCACAAAATGGTGGCTGTTAAAAAAAGTGTGATTTTGGCGAAATTTTTACTCATATTCGGGGGCTTAGAAAATTCTAAATTTCGAGGGAAAAAAAGGACTACTAATTTCGATTTTTTTTTCAAATTGAAAATCGGACAATTATAGCTAGACTTGTGATTCTGGCCAGATAGAGAAAAGTCGTTTCGAAAAGAACGCGATTGGAAGATTTAGTATATATACACGTAAATCGTTGCGCTACCTCCTGCTCACTCTCAATCGTCTGCAGCTTGGCCTATTTTTAATATTTTAACTTGAACATTTTTTCACATATTCTTGAATGTGGATGGTTTGAGAAAATGCAAAAAAAAATCGAAATTCAGTGCACAGGTGTTTATTATATTAAAAATGAACTATACAAAATAATTTTTGCATAGTGATTAATCGAAAAAATAGCAGCTGCACAGCATTTCTCCATTGGGAGCTCGTTTTTGGAAACGTAGGAAACGTAGCTTCTGCGATTTTTTATCTGGAACAAAAAACCAATTTTTTCCCGATCCTCCATAAGAACAGCTACAGAAGTTCGTAGGATTTTTGTATGCATTGATTTTTGCAAAAATGGCGCATTTTAGGATGAAAGGTTACAAATTTCAGGCATAAGCAAAAATTTCAGGACAAATGTGAGAATATTCACATGAAAGGCGTCAAAAGCGTCCTACAAATAGCCAGATGTGCTGATGGACAGCGTTACGTAAATATGATGGATTAAAAATGACATTTCCCCATATATACATTATTCATATGGGTGATCCAAATTTCTGTAGAACACACATTCCGGATAGAACGGACGGAGCAAATATTAACAACATCAAGAACGTTATCAATTTCTAATTTTTTTAAATAAAAATTTACACGAAATTTGTTCAATGTATCCTTAATAACATATCTTTTTTTCCAAATCCCAGACGAATAATCTAGTAGACAAAAAAAATCGTCGTTTTTCTCTTTTTTTTTTGTACGTGAAGTATGAAAGTGAATTTTTTTTTTCGATTTTCCGAAAGTTTAAGACTCGAAAAAAAAAAATTCACTTTGCAACGTCTTATAGCGTCGAAAATCACCTCCTGAAATGTTGTGACGAAATTCGTAATAGAAAAAAAGTTATAGCGGTGTGTGTAGGGACAAGTCGGGACAAAACCTTTAACGCGTTTTTCAGGAAATCACTTTTTTTCAACCGGCGGACAAACAATCTCCGCAACCGCTCCATCGATTTTGATTAAACTTTGTACGATTCTTTATTAAGGTATTTTGTATGGTAATTCACCACATTTTTGGAAAAAATGTATAATATAAAAATGTACAGGACGCAAACGGTGCAAAAATAGGTCGATTTTCGTACAATGTTTGTCAAACAGTCAAACATTTTTTTGAGGACTCGACTTTGGCACCCTCTGAAAATTGGACAAAAAACGCTGGACGAAGTAAACAATTTTTCTCTATTCTATAAGGATAACATCATGTCCTCGAAAAAGTTTTATTGTCATATCTAATAAAGAAGCTGAGAAAAAAGTTTTCGAAAATAAGGTTGTTTTCGCTCTCTAGACTAGACACCAACCTTAAATATTTTTACATTGAGTAAGCTTATTTTTCATGATTTTCTTGAGTACGACTTGTCAAGGCAGTCACGCATCAATCTCAAACGTAATCAGCCATCGTGTCTGTGTGTCCCATCTTCCCTGATACCTATCTTCGATGAGTTTTATGCCTTGGTGGAAGAGTTCTCCTCCTCCTTCTCCAAAAAGTCAAGATTTTCTGCAGATTTATCTTCATCTTTCATTTCTATCCCGAAATGAGAAGGAAAAAAGCACTTTTCGCGAGATCGGTGTACCTTTCCCGAAATTTTCGAATAACACTCTTCGCATGTACAAAAAATGTATTAAAATACTTCGAACGAGCTCGTCTTAGCTCCGGTGCCGTCGACGTATCACGGAATTTATTTATAACAGCAAATAATAAACAAACAAAGAAAAAAGTTCTCGAATGAAGTCCTAACGACACTCACAATGAAATTAAAATTTATTTGAAAACCCTGTGTAGTAACTTGAAATATAGGTTAACATAGGTCTTACCAGTTGTCACTTGACAAAAAATCATCCAAATTTCGATTAAATTTCTTATCGATTCTCGACGGGTACATTTTTCACACATATTTCAAAAATCCTCCATCAAAGGCATATCAAATTAAACAGCGTTGGTTTTTATTTCGCACAACTAATTATTTTACGCCGAGCGCAACAAAACTCGATAAAAAAACGGGCGATCGAAAAACTGTGTCGAGGCGCCCTTCGAATTCAATCAACCGTATTCCCATCAACGACAATCCCCTTCCAGTGCCGCTATTCTCCATCCGAACGACGAATGGTAAAAAAAAAGTTTTGCAAGTCCGATACGCCGATAAAACGCTACGGAGCCGCACAAGCGATTGGATCTTTAATTATGTATAAACGATAAGATAACGAAAGAAAAAAAAACCTTTCGGAGCAATATCTCCTTCTCTCTTGCTCTCCAGTAGACCCTTCTACCAGGAATGATGAAGTTTGATGAGCATCAAACCGAGAGGTTCTTACCGTCTGCGGGACTGAGAGGTGACCGATCCTCCGAATGGACTTTCGAAGCTTTCTTACGGATTTTTTGAAGACCCGGCGATAAAAAAATCTAGGATACGGTATTAGTATGTCCCCAATACATATAAACTGGAAACGCCTTGGCAACCTTCTGGAACCTCCAAAAGTCCAGGTATATATATATATATATATATATATATATATATATATATATACATGAACGTGTTGAACTCTTCGTAAAGATCGAAGCCCTGTTGAGCCGGGGGAGCTTAGGCTCTTTTAATATAGAGAACGCGGCATCCTTTCCCCACCTCCCTTTATCACTCACCCTCTCTCTCTCTCTCTCGCCCTCTCCCTCTGCGATATTTCCTGACCGTTATATGTAGAGGAAAAAAAATCTATACTCCGTCAATAATATCCCTCGGGGCCGAGCTCTTTCTCATCTCTACGGTGACTAAGAAACCCTCTACGATCGTGTCAGGATTATCTCTCATACTCTACTTCCGTCCATATTCATATATATATATATATGGATATTCGCTTCTCCGAGCATATGAACGTAGCGTATGATATATACATGATGGGAACCACAGAATAGGTCCTGATGCTCTCTTACAGCCCCGTGTCGATCGATCATTTTTTATGAGAAAAATGCTGTCGGATATAACACCGGCGTTCACCGGCGACAAATCCTGCGGTCTGCACGAGCGTTTCATTCTTCTCTCTCTTTCCTGCTCGTTCAACATCTCTCTCTCTTTTTCTCTACCCCCTCCCCCCCCCCCCCCCCCCATCATCTAGGAATTTTTTTTGCCCTTTTTCAATTCTCGCCTGTACTATCGAAATAGCTGCGCAACCCGGCGCTCGTTGGACTCATCCCACTCTTCCTTCCGGTCGATCCATAAAAGCCGATGAAGGAGAACACATTAAAAGTAATTTTGTAAAGTCATAATGGAGGATAATAAATTTCTTGGGCAGAATAGCCTTCCGTTGACATTATATAAGGGACGCGTGTGTGTTTTGTCGAATTTTTTGGAATGGCTTCCAATGTGTCTTACCAATGTCCAATGTACATGCACTTTTGGGCTTTTACAGTTCCGTTCCCTTTTTGACTGGAAGACAGCCCGGAGTGAAGCGACAGGTTGATGCAGTATCGAATTTGCACGAGGGCACAGGGAGATTGGGCAAAACCTGTGTCGATTCAGGTGGCTAGATTTTGACTTAGTGCCCAGTTGTGTCATCATTGGAAACTTGGAAAAAGTGCCTTGCGATTGTTGGTCATTGAGCTGACAGGAGCGGTGCCACTCATTAAAGTATTGATCCAGACCAACGCAGCTTGACATAGATCAGCCCGTCGTATGTTGTCTTACCTCCAGTATTTACCTCCCATTACGACCTACATGCAAACCCAAACACACCAGCTAGGAATATCGGAAAACGGTGGATATCTCAGCCATTGCTTTTGCGATGCGATATTTCGTGATTTTCTTATTCAAAAGGATTCATAGTGTTGTGCTTGTGGGTGTTGAATAGCCCTTGTAATCGGTGAATCTAGTGAAATTGGAAATTACCGCGACAGCCCGAGCTCACGGAATCGTCACGGCCGTAAACTAACCTCCAAGTGGCCATATAACATTGTCGATCCTCCGCGAAAAGAGGAGACAGTATACACGGACCCTCGGAAAGTACTGAAGAATCGGTTGGATGGTCGGAGACCGGGGTTTAACCCGGAGTTATGGGTGATCCGTGCCCGGCTGGTCGTTCAACGGTGACTCACGTAGCTCGGGCCATTCGCGTTGATTAAAAGGGCCAGCCACTACGGCGTTGTTAAGTCTCGCACCGCTCCTTTTTCCTACACAGTATTATAAATCTATTATACATGCGTGGCATTTTTTTAAGTCCATTGCCCACATGATCATATGCGAGTGCCCCAAGCTACGTGGATGAAGTTACACCTGGGCCTGGTGTATCTTTGCGCGAGGGGAATATCCTCCAGGTTTCCTTAACAGTTGACGGTCGCTAGGATCCTCTTTCCGGGATATTAGCATGCGGATCGAGTAGCCGTTGAAAAGTCTAGGGAGCCTGGGCGACATATGCGAGGCACACAGCTCTCGTGAGGCCTCTTCCGTCCAGATCGTAGACCCGGATGAGGGGATTCCCCGACTCCTTCATCTGCTATGCTGTCAGCGACGGAAGCAGTAGTTGCACTGGTAGTCAGTGTTGCGAACTACTCCAAAACGGGCCCCCTAGGATCAATTTAAAATCCCCCTAAATTTTTCTTCGAACCCCCTAAAATTCCGAATAGGCATACTTGTTTGATAGAAACATTAAACTATTAATTAAAAACACTCATGCAGGAAGAATTTATGATTTTATTTACATAGTCGTATCCTACATTGTGCAACTTATGATCTAAATAAAATTTAACGATAAACAGACACTGGCGAATTGTTTAGGCCAATTCATGCGCGTCATGATGATGTTATTAAATATAAAAATAGATACTTTTACATCAAGAGACATTTTTATATAAAGATGTTTGATTAACTATCAGAAAAATTGAGTATCGATGTTTGTTGGCTAACTTCGAGGTTAGTAAGTCTGAAAGCTATGCCAGAAATGCTAAACGGAAAACGGAATAACGCACAGTGCGATTTTTTTAAATTCAACATAAAAAAGACAATACTGAAATCATACAAATTTGCTCTGATTTCCAATTGTATAAAACATGGAATATTTCGTCAAAGGCTTGAGTATCATGTTGCGTTTTGCTATTGCCTGCACTTTTGTGATCGTACATATTGACGTTGAATTATTTGAGCATACGAGTGGAAGAAACGAGTATGACACATGATCCGCAGTCTCTTTGTAATGTCAATCTCACCATCATGATATTTTCAAGTACTTCAAGAGACAGTTTATTGCGTAATGTTTTTTTAATTACGCTGTACGTCGAAAAAGCACGTTCGACACATGCCTTTGAAATTGGTAATATGAGTAGTGCCATTGAAAATTTTGCGATATTTTCCAATAGCTTTGCTCCAGCGGAACCACAATCTTGAAATACCTCTGAATAAAATTCAACGGAGTTGATTACATTTGACCACGACTTATTTTGCAATTGATTCCATTCCGACTCTATATCATTCGTATTGCCGTATAAGTGAGTTCGGTGAAACTTAGTAAAAATGTCAGGTAAACTGGGTTTCACTTGAGATAATGCGACTCTAGGATGGAGATCGGCCATCGTCTTCAGAATAGATAAATTATCTGGTAATCTTTTTGTAATATCTCACGCCAAGATACAGAGAAATTCCTTGCACCTTTCTTTGACGTCTGGTGAGTCTTTCTCGTCAATATTTTGTGCAATGGAATGAAACTCGTAGCCAAAATACATCGCTGAAGTATGCATTGGATGGGACTCAAAATCAAAATCCACTAATTCACTGTCACATAATTTCTGTAGACTCGATGGTACAACAAGTTTTTGGAGTAAGCTTTTGAACATCGAAAATAGATGTTTAAGCAATTTAGTAGGTTCCACGTGGTCACTTTGGAAAAGTGAATTCAATTGCGTTATACTACTACGCGTTATATACGTTATGAATATATATTTTTTAAAGAAATTAACTTAAATTTCACGTCCCCAAAAAATGTACTCCCTAAAAAACCCCCTTTCCATCTATCTTTCCCCTAAATTTGGGGGGAAACCCCCCTAGTTGGCAACACTGCTGGTAGTGGTGATGGTGTGGTGACACTATCGGGACGGTGGTCTCGATATATTCTAGGATTCCCTCCAGCTTACGCTGCTCGCACACACCGAAGTACTTCAACTGGGTATTGGCGAGGACTTCATCGCTGCAAGCATTGTCTGCGCACCTCCCGTTGATGCTCTTGTCCTGCATCTTGTGCCCGCTTTGCCGCGCGCAGAGACTGCTCAGAATTGACATCCGCCGATTCCAATAGCCCCGGAACATGGCAAGTCAAGCGGAAGCGTCATCGAGGGTCTACGTACACTTGCGACAGAAAGAGAGCAAGAGAGAGAGGAGAGATATACCTCTTTGGCTGTCATAGTCCATCAAGCGTCACTCCTGGGTTAGCCTCGGTTGAACTTGGAACAGTGCGACAGGATCACCATGCAGCAACCTCAGCACTTTGTTTTAATGATAATAGCTTCATTGTTCATCAATATTTTACAATTTAAATTAACCCCATACTTAGCAAGACTATGTGTCAATTGTGTGTAAAATCCCAACCTCGTCATCCCAATACCCTCATCGGAAAAAAATATTGAAAATTGACTAGGTTATTGAGCCCCAAGCTTATGCAGACCCGTTAATGTTATCAATGGCAGAGCCAGAGCCAGAGTCGAGGTATACGATTCATTATCCGCTCTCCATTCGGAGTGAATCTACGTAGTTGCAACGTTATGCGAATGCCCCGTAACGTTGCAGCTCCATACGGAGGCGAAGCGAAGAATCTCGGAGGAAATTGGTCCACGGGTGCCTTGCGATAAGCGCCCAGACAAGCATGCTTAGCAGGAGCAGCCGAAGCCAAGGGTTGATTCCTGAAGGAAATTCTAGAATGGCGGTGTGCGGGTCCTAAAGTCAGCGCGTATTCCCATCAGCGCCAATACAGATATCGCTGTATATACGTTGCATATATACACGAACGAACGAGATTATACACACCTTTCGGAGTTCGGAGTTTCCAGTTAGCTCGAAGCTCTCACGCGGGACCGCACACGCGAAGGCGGTGAAGCAGCAGCAGCAGCTGTTATGGCTGGAATCACTTTCCCACTTCGGGTTTCATGCGCGGGCTTTCACCCTCCAACCCGCTATACCATCTTCCATCTCCCCGTTTTCCCCATGGGTCTATTTAGACCCGCTACTACCCCTCTCTCTCTCTATCTCTCACACTGTGTGATCGCGTATGAAGGAACGAACGGGAGAAAGAGGAGCAAAGATGAGTTTCCATTACACCACATGTCGGGAATCAAACCAGAAGCTATACACCAATGCACTATAGCCAAGTAATAGAAATCTATTGGCCGTATTCGCTTTGTGCATGCCCCAGGGATATCCTACCACCATGGTACAAATGTCGATCGGGAGAAAGTTCGATTCTTTCAATTTTGTCAATCAATATTCACACCTAGATAAATCACAACTCAACACATTCATCACTGTTGAAAGACTCGCCGGAACATCAGCGGACACAAAATTGCTTCCACTATCCAGCCACGGGTGTGACTGTTGTTCTGCAAATACAAATCATTCAGAGTCTACACCTATATTTCGGATGAACTGCACCATCATCGGAAACACTACTGCTGGAGGGTCCTTTTCATCGAGGCGTCTCTTTGCTGCATCCTCTTGGAGACTTTTGCATAGTTCCAGCCGAAATAGAGGACCCGCCATGATCAATGAGCCCTCTCTCGCTGTTGCTTGCTCTCACATCAGTGCTGCTTTGACGATGGAACGGAGTCTTCAATATTCTTAAGCTTAAGTAAGCTAAGCTCACTATTGTAACTTCATCCAGAACTTTTGTCGACTTATTTTCGATCCTCTGTCAATTCAAATTCATATTAGCTCAATCTCTGCATGGCCCTTGTTCGTTATTCCTTCACATACTCAATGCTGTGGTTTTCATATGGGCTCCGCGATGTAGTTCTACTCGTGGGCCCCATACACTGTATAAAAAATAACTTGGGCTGACTATGACCGTCATTGGGGAGTGCCAGCGAGACATTTATTGTTAAAAATAGACCATCTGGTTATGTCAGGAACGATTTATTCCATAGAACTAACGAATACTTGGAACAATCAAATATTTTAGTGTTTCGTTTCGATATTTCATAGGCTGTGAATGAACAACTTCGTTGATCCAAGTGGTTTTTTTCTCTGCATATTATTGCCCTGGCACAATCACCAGGGTATGAAACAGACAACCAATCAATCGTCTTCTGTCGAATATTCATCTGCAAATCCATGTTGCGGATGATCATGTTACAACGACAATGTCACTCGTATTTGACGACTCCGGATAGCCAATTTAACATGCGGTAACGTACTCGCGCAGATAAATCTTTACAGGTTTGCAAGGATCGTTGGAAGGACATTCGCTCATGTAGGACACTCGTGTAGAGTTTTGGGATCGTGAGTTCACATCCAACACACTTCAGCAGCAATGAAAACCAGTCTGTAAGGGACCTCCATTCACGACAAGGATACGCGGACACAGGTATTTGGGCCATAAAAAATGGCGCACAGGATCAGCAAGCCTGAACCACGCGAGTTCGCGACAACAACTTGGTGTCCTTTATATGATATCGTTTTGTTCGGCTTGTGCCCAACCGTAAAGTCATTCGTGGGCTCAAATGGTCTCTCGCCGCAATCCTTTAATCTTCCCCTCTCCGGGCACTGTTGGGGCCGGACATCGCGCCGGAGCCGACGCTAAAATATATTAAAGCGGACGATGAGGCCTGTACTACGAGTACACAGCATTTGTGATATCGCTTGGGTCATTCAACGTCGTAAAATTCTCGTTTCGTGTCAGCCGCTCTACTTTTGATGATCGCCACCCGCATCTCTCACTCGCCCCGTTTCGTCTCGATTTTCGGTCCTCTTCAGTCTTCAACCATCGTAACTAGCTCTTTTCACTCCTTTGGCAACGCGTTTCCGGATTTTGTAGGTCCGTTCGTATCCGGCTTGTCTCGCTTTATATTCTGCTTGCATGAGCGAGGAGAAAACATCTTCAACCCATCATCATGTGATGTTGGCCATCATCACATATGGCTGTTCGGATGATGGTCCGCCAATCTTCTGAAACGGATCGCCAATTTTGGGGTTCGAAGGGTCTCTGATGCGATCTTTATATGCTTCCATTTCTCAAGGTGGTTTGGATGACATTGGGAGCCTCCACAATGTTGATTATGATGACGGTCTTCGAATGTCTTCAATCTTACCTGACAATTACTTACTGACAATTGAGCTAAACATTTCCTTACTCCTGACTTTGTAATTTACCGAATCTAGACTGCTCGAACGGCACTTTGGCCAGCTTCAGGCCTCGAATGCCTTCGTTTGCAGAATGTCCAACGTAATGTGCCATATCCCTGATACAATGGTACCAGGATCTATATCACAGCCTCCGTATTATCCGTCCTAAAGCTGGCGCCAGGTTACAATGTCATTTGTCGACAGATCGCTGTGTTTATCGTTGTAGAGCCTTCAAGTAACGAATTGAACATTGTGTCCATTGTCGTGCCCGCATGCCAAAGGCAAATCCGATGGACTTCACACGTGCGTGGTGGCAGCCCATCCCGAGCGCGATGGCCCACTTTAGCTCTCCATTCAATTACATGAATTTGTCGGTTCTTTTGTATCAGCGGAAAAGCTGGAGTACCGAGGGGAAAAATGTAAATGAAAAAACGTACTAAGCCAGAAAGAGAGCCGCGAGGGGTGGTCGAAAAAATAATGAAAAAGCCGGGAAATCACGAAGGTTCGCCCGTTCTAAGGATTAACGAGAAGCGTATATTTTCGCCACTAACTCCTACAGCACCCCACATGTACGCTGCTTTGTTTTCTCTGTACGCAGCAGGCAAAAAAAGTAACAGTTGTATAATGGAAACTTGTGGAAACAAAACATTGAAGATTGGAGCAGTTGTTCCCATTCCATTCCTCTCTAGGGAGATAGAACGTGAGATAGGAGCGAATACAATATGGAAACGAGAATTCCCTGTGACGTGTATGTACCCACCAACGAAATCAGTTCGTGCGAATATTCGCATTGCGAATATGCATTATTTTTGAAAGATACCTTCTGGTCCCTCTGTGGCGTGGTGATGAAAAACAGATAGGGTGTCTCCATGGAACGCTATCATCTTATGGAGAACAGCATTGCAGGATAGGCCACTCGATGACAGCTCGTGATCCAATAATGTCCGGGCTTGCGTCAGGTCGCTGCACCACGAGATGATACCATCGGATGTCCTGACGTCTCCTTGAGAATTCAAGTCGAAGCCGGAGTCGCCCCGAGGGTTTCTCGTCCCTCAATAGGCACGATGCTCTTCGAGGACCCTCGTAACGCACCAGGGCCGCTGGTAGACGCACTTGTGCGTTTCGTCACCCCTCGGGGACAGAGAATTGAAAGCGCATTTCGGTGCGTCTCTTGTTCCTCCGGTTTGCCGGATCTCGGGCGACGAAGATACGCCACAGTGCCGAAGGGTTCCTCTGACGTCGGGGGGGGGGGGGGGGTGGTGGTGGCTAAAGGATCGAGCAGCAAGGCCCGAAGGCTCTTCGTCGACAAGGATGAAAATGAAACAAAGCCAAGGACCTGGCGATGCCGGCCAGCCGGCCCTATGTATACTACATACATGTCGCAATAGTCACCCGGCTATACAAAGGGCATGGTTCGTTTTATACCCCCCCCCCTTCCGCCCCCCGTCGCCTACTCAGTGTCTCTGTCTTTCTGCTGGTTGCAACCGGAAACCGTCGAGAGCGCGCGAGAGGGTGACAACAATGGCATTGTTCGACTTTAATTAAAAGAGTGCCGGCGGGAGAGCCAAACGTACGTTTACTACTGTACTTCAAACTATATATATATATATATATATATATATATATATATATATATATTGAGGGGAACGGGAACACAGTGTTGATATAAGCGCCCGATCATAGCTCGCGAACTTTTCCTCCGGCCTTCCTCGTCGTTACAATTATACAGGCGTTATTCGACACCCTGGCTTTGTCAAACGGTCGCGATCGGATTTTAGAATGGAAAAATGCACGACACTAATATCAGAGGAACACAGTGAGCAGAAATATCGCTAAAGAATAGGTCTAGGTAATTGCGTTGGCTGATCTTCTTAAGGCACCACACCACGGTTCGTGCGCGGTACGGGGGTGTATTTTTCGTAATTATTTGGAAGCAAACGATGAATGGAATTTCTTAGTAATACTCATAGTCAATATATACATATAGGAGACTGTATACAAATTTTTGTACGCGAATCTGAAGTATAGTTTGCGGTGTACGCCGCTTCCAAGAGGACACTCCGACGAAATTGTTGCTCGGCGGTTGACAGCGATTAAGCCATACGGTTCATTTGAAAAATAAAATAAAAATATATTTAGAAACTATGAGGTTTACAGCATCACGTAGGGTAATTTCGATATCTAAAAAAATGGCGGGCCAGCGAATTTTATTTCCCATTTTCATGGAAAATGTTCGACATTCATAGAAAAAATAGAAGGGGGCCCTTTATTTTGAAAAATCCCTACGTGGTGCCATAGAGACTGGATTTTCGAACGGTTCAAGATTTTGCGCCTGCAAATCGGATGAATAGTTTTTTTAATATGTTGCCAATTAGGTTGAAAAACGTTGTTTCGAGAAACACGCGTTCAAAGCCGCACATCTGCCGCTCGGCGCGGTCGTGCGCTTCGAACGGTTTTACATAAAATGCTGTATCTCCCCCAATTTTACAAATTTGTTTAAAAAATTTGGTGAAAGCATTTTCAACAAATGTATCTTTCAGAAAATGAAAAAATGACAAATTTTTTTTTTACCGTGGTGTGATGCCTCAATGCTTGTTATAATTTTTCGCTCGGGATTTTCTACAGAATTGATACATCGTGTCGCCAGTTTGAGTTTTTTTCTGAAAAATATTGGTCAACAATGAAGTTATTATTATTTGAACAAAGCGCCGACACTTCTGCATGGCTGTTCTGATAACTAGGAAGATTATGAAATTAAAAATTGAATAATATTGTTTTAGGACAATAATCGAACTTTAACATGACAGGATACTTTTTCAAAATTTTGAAAATTACGACAATGGAGGGCTGCCGGGAAAAAGTTTTATTTTCAACACAAGCGATTTTAACCATTTATTGTTAAAAAGTGGATAAACGTATCAAAAAATCACCCGGTCATACGATTGAAAATATTATAAACTATTCTCCGTCCCAATTTGAGCTGAATCGTTTTTTTCAAACATAGTTTCGAGGAAAACACAAAAAAGGGCTAATGGGCTTTTTTTTCAAAAAAAAAAGTACAACCCGGACAATTTTTGGAAATTTTACCGAATCTCTATTGGAAATTAAGGCGTCTTCTATATTTACAATTTTCAAAAAATTATTTTTTTTTATTACATTTTTCGAAAGTATACATATCCAAAAGTATCATGCTAAAATTTCATGAAGACCAGAGGAGTGAAACTGCATTTTTGTGTGACCTTTACTTTACTACCTGAGCACGTTCATCTGCTCGTTGAAAACTTTAAACGCGTTTTTCTCGAAACAACGTTTTTCGATGACTTGTTGATAAAATCTTCGAAACTACTGAACCGATCCTTATGCAATTTTCACCACATATTCTTAACAACTATAGCTATAGCGCATGACAAGGATTTTTAAAATTTTGATGTATACTATTTCTTGTTGCCAAAAACGGTGGAAAAAAACACGTTTTTTGTTGTTTTTTCGAAAAATGTCCGCCATTTTGTTATTTTTGCATATATCAAAAATCGTATGATATGCGCTATAGCCACTAATATACTGAATCTTAAACCGTTTGATTTTTTTGTTTCAGATGATCCATCTCCGCGATTTCATCAACAGCGCAGACCAACATTTTTTTTAGGATATTTTTTAACTACCATTTTCGTCTATAAATAGTGACTTGAATAAATAATTTTTTTTAATGTCTTTCGAAAGTGTAACTACTTTTTTATCAATATTTATCATATAAACCTATCAAAAAAAAAATCATGAAAATAAAGTGAGAAGATGCCTTAAAGTTAAGACCCTAGGCTTAAACCACGCAATAAAAAAATCTCATTTTCAACCTCGGCTAAAGACCCTAGGCCTAAAGTTAAGACCCTAGTTAAACCACGCAATAAAAAAATCTAATTTTCAAAATTTCACGTTTACGCGGATCCCTCAGACCTGTAACGGAACATCATTCTTCGCACGAAAACTTGTCTGTCAGAGTAAATGGATTTCGTGAATTGCCACGAAAAAGCGATCGATCCTGGATCTTAGGAAGAACTCTAAACTATTCAACATCCTGCTTTGTTCCCATTGCGCTATATTATCCTGAGAATTGCTCTAATATTGCGCAAAGTATTCCTCGCAATGACGCATCGTTGTATTTCCGCCTGGCAATCACGTCGGTTGACATGAGAATGGTGTTTCACGTAATCTACCCTTTTCCGGACTATAGTCTAGGTCCTATATAGTCTGGTTCGAACTCGCCTAAACTTCTCGAAGCTGCAACAACCCAATGTGCCCATGGCTATTCGACTGCCATGAGCAAGAAGGATCAATGGTCTTTGGTGTGTACCTTTGTAGATGCGGATTTCAGCTTCATTACGGGAAGTGCGACAGCCATTGAATCTTTCAATGGCAGAATGAAATTTGCCAGTTTCGATGCAGCAGTAACCGTGAATGCGGAAATTGAAGTCACAAATGGCACGATGATGACATGGTCAAAGTGGTGGGTGATGTTTGGACCGTGAAGGGAGAACCGGTGAAGGGCATGCTTTCCCTCGCTGAAATGACCTGCCAGTCTCGTTGGAATTATTATCTCCTACGGACGGATTACGCAGCCCGGAGTACGTAACCCAAACACACTCATATGCGGTCTCCGATCCAAAAAGCAGCACCCAGCTTAACCTTCCATATGCTTCGCAAACTTTGCTCGCAAACGGCACGTGATTTGCTCGGGGCGGGGGGGATAATGCTCCCTTTGCGGAAAATTTCAAACACTTGTAGACGCTGCTGAGCCAGGAGGACTTTCACGTCCACGTGTTGCTTACCAATTAGGTATCAAAGTCTCTCACGACCGCAAAGATTTTCAGGCAACGCAGGAAATTCAAGGGTTTTTCGCGCTAGGTTTGTCTAGCGAGCCAAAAGACGCGAAGGTTGTGAGAATTCCTCGATGAATTTTGAGGACTGGGCTCATTTGGATTGAGGAGTTAATGTCGAAGGAGTAAATGGCTGATGGAATTGCCGTCTCATTTAGGGGTTACCTCCAGCAATTGAAAAAAGAGATTCGTTTATTACTGATTATTATTCCATATACTTTTATGCGTCTTTGTGAAATAAATTATTCCGAAATGTCAATTAGGGACGTAGTTTTGAGGGTAAATGAGGTTATGAGGTAAATGAGGGCCCGAGTAGATTCAAACGCATTTTTCTCGAAACTACATTCGGCCAGACGGTCTGCACGATAACTTTAACAGTTCAGGATATTTTTAATTCTGTTTTTTCGCATGTAGATTTTCTATAACTGTCAAGTCATTTTTTAATCTTTTATTTGTAACTTTTTTTATGAACATTTAAGGGGGTATAAACCTTTAGGCGACGAAAAAATTATCGATTTTCATGATTTTTTTAAAAGTAAGATTTCTTTATCATTTTTGAGACTTAGGGCATGTTTTATTACTACTTTTGGATGTTACATGGTATTTTTTATTAATTTTTGAAAATGGCGGACATATGGCACGGTCTCGTAAATGGGTTGCGATGGATGTCTTCAGACGGGGTGACACGTGGCGTCGGCGGGATCAGTCTGAAAAGAACCAACGAAGATTTTTCTTACATTAACACTCATACGCAGAATGTGAACCAAGAAATAGTGAGAAATGTTGAACATCGATGAAACGTTTTAAAACGAAACGATTTAATTTTCCGAAAAGATTGGCTAAATTTTGTAATAAAACACTACTTTTTATAATTTTTGAAAAACATTTAGGGTCATGTTTTAGGCAATAAGGTTATAGAAAGATTTATACCAAATTTCATCAGAATCGGTCGATTAGTTTTTTAGCTATACGTCACGCCAGTTTTGAAAATACAGTTTAGAAGACCGTGCCATACCTTCGTCATTTTTGAAGATAAATTTTTTTTTAAACCATGTAACAGCAAAAACTAGTAATAAAACATACTCTAAGTCTCAAAAATGGTAGAGAAATATTTTCTTTAAAAAAAAATCATGAAAATCAGCAAATCTTTTCCTTGCCTAAAGGTATCTCCCCCCTTAGGGGGCACCACTAGTGTGACACTTTCAAAAAATCATTTTTTTGTTGCATTTTTCGATAGTCTATTCCTTCAAGTATACCTTACTACTATACTATATCTTATACTATTATCGATTTATAACAGTGAAATCAATAATTTTGTCTTTCACCGCGTTTTTCTCAAGACAACATTTTTCAAATTTGCTGCAGTTCTAATTCGAATACAAATCATCCGATCGACTTGAATCTTGTTTTAGCGTATTGAGTATTTGTTTCTTCATACAATGACCTTCCAATTTTTCGATTGAATAAAAAATGTAAATTCGTCATGCAAAACAATCATCAGATTTTTAAACGTAATTTGGAACATTATGTTTTTCAAAACTGCGCCATTTTGTTGGATTTTAATTTTTTTTTCACAATGTTGCGTCATTGTGCAGGCAATGCCTTCTAGTTTGACGGACTTCTTTCATTTTTCTTATTTCGGGCACTCTGAAGGCCGTAATCACTGCAGCAGTAGGGGAACTTTTTTTTGGAGACTCGGGAGACAGCACATAAATCGCTGAAAATTGAATATTTTCATATGAAAAATTACTGCATATACAGAATTTATACACAAATAGATCCTCGAAATTTCAAAACATTCGATGCAATAATTTTCTTTCAACACATTCCCGAAAATCAACTTTTTTGGGCAGTCACACTAGTGGTGCCCCTCAACCATAGGACCCTACACATGGGTACCACAAACCCACATTTTTAGTGAGAAATGCTAACATCATATTTCTTGCTTCGTTTAATCGCATTTTTCACGATGATTAATTTATATTATATTTTTCTCGCAAAGGCTATTCCATTCGTCAGTGCTCGAGCGTTCGATAAAAAAAAAAATTCTCTACGACAATTTATTTCGTGCACATAGTGTAGGGTCCTAGGGTTAAATCGCTAAGCTTGACACGGAAAAAGTCTTTTGACTTCAAAGTATGACTTGTTTTTTCAGAATTCATAAAATTGGCTGGAAGAACTCTAACGATTACATTACTCTACAAGAATCTTGTTGGACTTCCCTGATCGATCAACCCACGAGGCAGTTATGAGGCAAACCATGGGAACAGGTATTTTGCCCTGATCAACGCCCTGATCAACGTAGCCCTGATCAACGCCCTGATCAACGTAGCCCTGATCAACGCATACGACCATAAATAATTTACTGTTACACAAATCCAAAACAAAATGCATGTCATCAAAGTGCCGATGAATAATGACAAATATCTTTCCTGATATTTTTACAATTCCCATAATAACAAAAATTCCCAAAAACGTCAATCATCGATCCAGCTGGAGGTATCTAACACGACAAGGCACCTCCATATTCGAGCTACACTGAGAAAAAAAAACCGATTGAATCAAAAAAATATATTGGTTGATCCAAATAAATGTGCTGCTGCGGAGTGCCACCGACATATGAGATTCTTACAATATTATAAAATATTGGCAAATGTGATTGATTAAAATAACATATTATTTTATTTGAAAAAGCTCTTCTGTTCTCTGAATATCTAAATTATCCTTCAAATAAAATTATATTGTATCGAAATCATTATAAATACAATCCGTAGATGTATGGATGAAATAATTAAGCTGTTGCTACAACATTTTTTATTTCGTACAAAAATATAATCAATAGAATTAATTATTTCTTTACTGCACCGAAACGAACATGCCATGGGACGTGTTTTTAAATTTGTTTTAAATCTTAAATAAAAAGTGAGCACTAGAATGATCATCCATAATAATAGTCGAGAGAATATCAGATATCCAATGGAATATCCATGGAGAGAATATCAGATATTTAACTGATAAGAACGGATACTATACCTTGATCTTAGCCACAGGCCAAGAAGCGATACTTTTTAGAGTTTCTCCGGCGTTTCAGTAGATTTTCGGTTCGAGCTACGTTTACGAGAAACGAGCGCGCGTGCGGCTTCTAGCGGTTACTCCGAGAACTGCGGGTTTCCTCACACCTATAATTTCGGTGGCGCTTGGCCATGATTTGGGTGAATTCTTTCAACCAAATGCGCAAGAAACAAATTTTATTTTTGCATAATTTTTTAACCGACTCAGACATTTGCTTAATATTTTTCAATCAAAATAAAATAGTAATATTTTAACGAATAATGTACTTGGAAATCAATATCGGATAGGGTGAAAAAAATAAAATAACATATTTACTCAATAGAAATTTTATCTGGATCAAACGAACGAAATTCAATTTTTCTTGTGTACTCGAATCAACAATATCCATGTTATGAATTGAAACGCTTTTTTTGTTCGTTGCAGACAATGCATTCAAAACTATATAATTTGTTCGCGATAATTTTTTAGATGGTTTCAATAATATATTGTTCTCGGCTAACAATATATCTTTTGTGTAACTGTGTGATTGTGACTAATAAATCCAATTATTAACACCAACAATTTTACAATTGAATCAACGAAATTTCATTCAATAACGCCAATGATATTGGATCAATGATTTTTTTCTCAGTATATACGAATGGCGACTCTGCACAATCCCTAAGCTCGACATTCGCCCTTTTATTCATTTTTCCTCCATACCCGACCAAGCCCAAAGGTGAATAACGTCGATCAACGTTGAAGTAGGATTGCGGACCCACGCGAATATGACTTTCCTGAATTATTTCCCATTTAGAAAGCCGACGACGACAAGAATCGCGTGCGCGTTGACTGAGGAATGTTGTTCCGTGACGGACAAAACGCCAAGGATCCCCAGTAACTGCGGATTCGAAAAATGGTCCCTACGTCTCGTCCCAATTATCGTTCCCCATTTTCCTCGGAGCGGCACGAGGAGCAACGGGAAAGTCGAGGGAAGCGCGGTGATAAGCGAAACGTCTGGAAGGGTCGATGAGTAAGGTGAAAAAGGGAACGGCGTGGAAAGCCGAAGCTGCAACTGTCCCGGGAGGGTCGGAAGGTGAAAAGGCCACGCGCCTTACTTACATTGTACACGCTATACACGTATACGTGCACCTTACTTACGAGATATAGCCCCTACACGGGTCCTGCTTCTCCAGCCATCCGCAGGCTTCATCCCCCGGGCAAGGGAAGAGCGTTACAGACTCCCATAATCCCCGGCGCGGGTCCGCACCCCTCTTTCACCTTGTCCCGAGTTTCGTGGACGCTAATGTTCTCCAGGGTAACGACGACGAGTGGCTCGTGCTCCGCGAGCTTTTCCCGACTTCGTTCAACCTCCTCCAAGACCACTCTTGGGCATAACGTTCCCTTTCGTACCTTCAGACGACGACAACAACAACGACAACGACGACGAACCCAGCGACGAATTTTGCTCCTTGGTACACTCGTGTTCAACCCTGGCATACCTACCACTCGCCCTCTCATCGCCGCAACCCTCTGAAATGAGGGTTGCAGAATGAGTATTACGTCTGTACAGTTGTAGCGTTTTATTGCTACTCGTCGTCGTTCTCCATCCCCTTTTTTTTTGCCCCCCGCAACTGTAACTCGTTCCTCCCGCGCGATCTCCATTGTTACGTCCCTTGCCCTCCGCCGATTTTCCGCACCCACCCTTTCGGAACTCCCTCCAACCCTTGAGGTGGAGACCCAGGAGGAGGAAAGACAGGGACGAAACGCCTGAGTGACGGGACCGTACGTACGTCGAATAGTAAAACAGTCGGAGAGTGCGGATGACGTTGGAACTCGGAGTGACTAAGAGGACGGACGGGAGGAGGTGGAGGAGGACGGAACAAATCCTTCTGAATAATTGAGACGGCAAACGTGCGGAACCGAAGAAACGTTTATCCAATTCGTCAAGGACGGGCTAAACTCGCACACCGACACTCGCAGATGTACGTCTTTATTGAGACATTGAAATTAACAAAAGTGTCGTTGAATGTTTGAAAAAAAAAGGGTTTTAGGTACCGATCAGAAATCGGTAGAGCGAATGTCCTTAGCGGACATTCGGACCAGCAGCAATGCATTTTTTTGCAAACTCGGTGGTTTGGAACTGTCTGGGGAGTGTAGGCCCTGGGTGAATGCAAACTGGATCGGGGTTGAAGACGTTGCAAAACAACAAAAACGGTGAAGTACGAAAATGATCGAAAAATCGGCGTTTTTGGATTTTTCAGAGTAAATCGTAAAATATAAGGAACAGTATTTATCAGTCATTATATATTGGTACTTTGACCACGTGAGATTTTTGTTTGTTTGTTTAACCCCTTCGTTGGCAGAGCGAAATCGACAAAAAGTGCCCAAAATTGCAGGAAAATTTTTTATCCGGAAAACTTGTACTCGGCGGTTATTGAGGGGGCTGATTACGAATCTGAACTCAAAATTCAGGAATTCACAATGACGACCAAATATGGCGAATGAAAATACGAATAATAGATTGATTTCGATGAAACTCGGTACTCATAGGTTGTGTAAGTCACTGATGATGAGTCTGACCATTTTGAATTTCCAAATTTATAGTTCAGATTCGTAATAAGCGACCGCAAAAATCCCGGAGTACTAATTTTCATCTAAATCGAGTAAAGTTTTTTATTTTTGTCCGCCATATTGGCGCCGCCATTTTGAATTTCCAAATTTTGACTTCAAATTCGGATTTAGCGAGCCCAAAAACTCCCGAGTGAGACTCCGATATCAAATCAGAGCAAGTTAAATAGGGAAATAAAGGTTGACGCACTATTGCGTCAATGCCACACAGGGCACGGAATTTGACGCACTATTGCGTGAATGCCAACGAAGGGGTTATGGATAAATTGTTCAAGTTCGTGTTTACGTTGTTCAGGCCTGTTTCCAAAATACACGTTTTCATGGTCTGAACTATGCGCTGATGGATCTGGAAAGTCCAAGAAGATTCCTGTAAAGTGATGTTATTGTTAAATGTCGAGCCGATTTTGTGAATTTCGAGAAAACAAGTCATCCTATTTTTAAGTCAAGTGTTTCCCGTCTCCAACTTAGCGATTTAAATGTTTATAATTCTTTAAATAATTGATAAATGAATAAGATGTCTCTATAGATAGAGATAGAGAATCTATGTGCTAAGATTTAGATTAAAAAATCTGCATTGAAAAATGTCAAAAACTGCTCGAGTTTCGAAAAATGAAGTTTCCAGAAAAACGCGTCTAAACCTACCTGCGCCCGAGCCAGTCCCTTTGCGGGCACGAACACATTTATCTTTCTACCTACGTCCCTAATTGAGATTTTGGAACAACTTATTCAAATCCGCCTAGACGCAAAAAAAATAACAATCAACAACAAAAACATCGGAATTTCAGGCATGCTCGAGGTCTTCAATTCATCAAGGTATTCCTTTCGCGAACCCCAATATTCAACAATTAACTGATTTTCGTCTATAATCAAGTAAAAATTCATCCCAGGGTCCCAAAATGTCAAGTCAAGTAACGAAACTTTTGACGGAAAATTACGCCTTTAAAAATCGTCTCATTTATTCGGCGCTTTACGGAGATGACACGTTGGCCACATTTCTATCTAATAATATAGACACTCAATAACTTTAGATGCCTGGTATAAACTGCTCAATGCGTGTAGAAAATGCTAAGGATTCCGTAAAAGTATTAATGACAACAATTGGAAAAATGTGACTAACAAAAGAATTTTCTTAACCACGACTATTCAAAGAAAATGCAGAAGTGTCTAAATCTACTAAATTCGCGCCAAATTTCTTATTCCAGTTTATAGCCGGGTATAATAATTGATTGTAACTCACTTTTGTTAAGCACTACTGCAATTTACCAATTATTCAGAAGGGCCGTGCTCATGCCCCCACAAAATGCGGCCCTCCGCAAAAGGAATATGTTGATCGCAACAGACCAAGATCCTGAAAACCTAACATAAAACTGACTTTCCCAAAAAGCGAAAAAAAACCCAAACCCGATAGTTTTCTCACCTGGAAGCCTGGAATCTTCACAGGAGCCCAAGGGGCCATCATCCGTCACCGTAGGAAAAGCTATCCAACTTTCCGCAAAAAGGCACAAGCTATCCGAGTGCCATTGATGGGTCACTCGAAGGACTCGAAGGATTCATCGATCCTCGTTCTCGCGTCAATAGAATATCAGCGTCAATAGGATATGCGCGAATGTTCCCCGTCACATTGACGGCGAAACATTGTACTTTAATAATTGAAACGACCGAGACGTGGAGACTCGACGTAACGTTTACGCCACCCCGCATCAATCATTTAGCCCCGCCAATGCGATGAGAGGAAGTGTTTGATGATACGTGACACGCTCATACGGTCACATGAATATTTCATCCACGAGCGAGCCCTAGACGTGGTAGATCATTCACTCAATCCCCACCAAAAATGGTTTATACGTGTATAAGGGTGGCGCATATCTGCGCGTAAAAGGCTCTTCCAAGATGTAGCAGGGCCGCTTGTAAAGCGTGGCTGCACGAGAGGGGCGCGGATTCTTGTTGGCAAAAGTTCTTACAATCAGAATATAAATCTCCCTCTCTCTCGCGAGCTCGTGGAGGGGGTGCCATAAGAGCCAGGCATGGTGGTAGCAAAGTTGAAGCCCGTTGTGGCAGACGCGTATAAAGAACCGTTTGAGACGAAGGGGTGTGTCTTTAACCCCGAGAATTCACGACTGCCAAACGTCAGACGTTCCATGTCCCGAGTCTAGTGGGTTATTTTGCCTGCATATGTACGAATTCCCTTTCGACTACATGAAAACGTTAGCCGGAGTGCACACACACACACCTTCACGGCAAATACACCCCCATTCTGCCTCCATAAGCCGGATGAAAAGCGTAACATTCCCTCGTCTAGAAGCAAGTACAAGCGGGGGATGAACACGTTTCGCTAGGGTAGATCGTTCCTCAGGCTCAAGAGGACTCGCATGCATCAGCTCCAGGAATGTCCGGAAGACGTTTCCAGTCCGGGAAAGGAAGCTTGTCCGTGGCAAGGTCTTCCACGATAGTGCCAATGGCTTCATACACATGTGGCACTTCTGTATATGTTTGCCGAGAATGGAAGCCCCGCTCGGCTGTTACCCGAATGATATTCCGTTTTGCCGATGTTATATGTCTCCACGCCCGTATGTCCACCGATTCCTCCACGTTTTGGCGAAATATCGATGATACGTGGACCTCCTCTCTCTGTCTCTCTCTAAACACAGATTGTATGACGTACTTTTCGTCGCAGCATGTTTACTACGTGTATGTAGGGGTACCTATAGAGGTGCGCGTGTGCGCACACTCTGGCAGGATATCCTCTTCGCCGTCAAAGTGTTCGAACCATCATCTTAGTACGTGGCTTCTTCGCCTGATATGCCTCGTAAATAACCTTTGCTCCTGCCATATCGATATACACCGAGAATCTGGTATGGGTATCCTTCCGTGAGACGTGCCAACGTCGTCATGTTGGTAGCATTGCTACATTGCAACATACGAGGGGTGATCCTGTTCGAGGGGTGATCAATGATAATGAGGGACTAAAACAAAGTATGTGGTTAACAATTAAGTTTAGTTTTCGTAGCCTCCTAACGTGTCGATACCCTTGCCATTTGTTTCTAAGCCTCATCTACCCTTTAAAAACAATGTCTTGCTTTTGTGGTGTTTTTTAACGGGTTATGCCTAGTTGTAACAGCAGAAAACAGCTTATTTTTAGCATTTTTTTTTAGGGGATCGTAATGATAAATTTCGACACAAATTAAGTATTTGTGTAAAAGTATCATCTGATAAACAATCTATAATGTTTTGTGTACAAATATTCAATGATAATCCATTTGCAACTGATGTACACGAAGCACATATCGAAAACGTATTTTGCAGTGAGCAATACCCTCCTGAACCAGGTTACCAAGAGGAACCAGGAGGAACCAGAACCAGGAATGTGAAAAAATCAAACAGATTACGAAGGAATATCCGA
The DNA here is from genome assembly GCA_963210295.1 of Ophion ellenae. Classification (NCBI taxonomy): domain Eukaryota; kingdom Metazoa; phylum Arthropoda; class Insecta; order Hymenoptera; family Ichneumonidae; genus Ophion; species Ophion ellenae. The sequence goes on from OY723385.1 coordinate 63,069,270, forward strand.
AATATCAAATTTCAAAAAATGGCACGTGTTGACTGCGACAGGCCAATAGGCATTTTTTGTTCACCAAATCGAAAGCATACATCGGAGAAAAATCTTTAGATCAAATACTATATTTTTACATCGTCAAAAAGCCCTAAAAATCTTGGAAAGATCGATGCAGTAGTTTTTGAGATATTTTGCTCACCGACTTTGAAAACGTAGATTCAAACTGAAATTTTAAGGGAACATTTACAAGATGATACACTGTCGAATGGTCTTCAAAAAAGTGATTTTTCGACTTTTACAACTAGGCATAACCCCTTAAGCCTTGAAAAGAGATAGAAGTCGCTGCGGGCTAGATCTCGAGAATGAGGTGGATGTTCAAGTAGTTTGAAGCCTGCCTCACGGATGCCAGCCGTCGCAACTTCGAACTTGTAAACGGGTGCATTGTCTTGGTGAATAGGACTCCTGCTCGCAGCTTCCCCCGCCTTTTCTCTTTGATTTCCTGCCGCAGTATTCTTATTGGACCTGCATAGTAACTCATTTTCGCGAAACTATTGAGGGCATGCTGAAGCCAAAAATTGCTTTCGCCGCTTCCAAAGTGGCGATTACTCTATGGACAACAAGAACAGCGAGAAACCACCCAAGTGCCGTGTATTACGGGCAGCTCAAAGGTAGGTTCACCAGGTTCGACTAATATCGACGGCCAAGGGCCAGGTGACTGTTGATAGGAGTTGAATGACCGATATACACGTCGAGCAGAAAAATTGTCTGGTGTAGCTCGGGTAAGTGGCGGACTTGCGAAGAATGTGAGCACATTATCCACCGAGAGTTGATCGAGATTCGGGAGATTGGGTTGTCGCCTGTCAACGGCAGCCTGTTTGCGCGGGTCTACTGCTATACGCTGCTTTTGTAACGAGTAATATTGCTGTATTAGGCGCTATGTACACATATATACGTACATATTTACGCGGGGCACCAGATCGCTTGTGTCGTTTGCCACAGGCCACCCCAACGTCGTTGGAACAAACGCTGTTGGCGTGCTGGAGAACATTACGATATTTGCGCGATGTACGCAGCCGTGAAAGCTATTTGCCAAGGTCACGTATAGTGAAGTGGGCCGGAACAGCCGACGCTTGAGGGAACGAGCCTTGACCTTGCCACGTATTGTAACAAGGCTGCCGATCACGAGCACATGTTTCATCAAGAACACCGGAAGGAAACCAATGAACCGGAGTACCGAACGCCCCCGTCATCGCTCATATTTGGTCGCGTTTGGGTGGTCCTGAGCCTCGTCGTCTTTGTCGTTAAGTCAACGAAGGGCTATGATAAGATTTCCGAGTTCTGATTCCACCTATACGGACAAGGTTCCACCACTCTATACAAAGATCTCCTATGCAGGGTGTCCCTCCTCAAGTGAATGTCAAAACATCTCCAAAACGGTTGCTGGGAACGGTTGTAGGCTTCCGAAGGACCCACAGAATGGACGTACTTCCTACTTGGCTGGTTCAAGCCTCAAGGTCAAACGAAGGTCACCAACATTTTTTTCAACATGAGCCAAGAACCGACTTGACAATCGACGTATAATAAGATGATATCTACACTAGCAAGGAGCTGGCTTGGCTTTCAACGCTGTCGGCACTGCTCACACACATACCCTTTTTGTACTGCATTCCTGACAGTTTCTGACTCAACCCAATATTTTTTGCTCTCCTCGGCACCTCGGCTGAACCAGAAACAATGGAGATTCTCAATATGAATTGATAGTCCATTAACGCCACGGAACAATGCGCTCATTTCAATAGAGAACTCCCATCCCATTAGTTCGCCCTGCACCTTCATCCCGCTACCTGCCGCCCTTCTTTTTGTGTCTCGTATAGCTTCATTTTGCGTTTCCACTGAAGTAACGGGACGACGCGAGACTTCCCTTCCTCGAGTCAGTCTCGTTCGATCCATTGGGGTATAAACGTCATCGCGTCGCGGAGCTTCGGGGACGATTCATTTCCCACGAGACCGTGGAAGGCCCTGGTGGGCTTTTCTTGGGGGCTCTTCACACCATGTCCTTGGGGTACGAAGATGGTGTAGCAGAGATACACTAAAATCACTTCGGGTGAATATAGGTATTGGGTGCACATGTATGGCTTTACGGATTTTTTAATAAAATAACACATTGGTTTAAAACGTCAGCCAGTCTTTCAGCCAACAAACGGATTCCACGCTGGTAGAAGTCTGCTGGTATTGAAGAGATCTAGTTATGAAGCCAATATTCGATTTCTGGGATAGAACTGGACCACCCTCCAGAAAAGGTCGACGCCATTGATAGGTAGAAATGGTAATCATAGGGAGTAATGTCTAGTGGATACAGAGGGTGAGGTAGAATCTCACAGGTCACTCCTGGATAATTCTTGACAGATCCATCAACAGGTGGTTTGGCATTGTCTGCTGTAAAATGCTTGCAATTCATGTGGTACCCAATTTCCTCGCTTGAGGGACCATTGCCATGGCATTCAGGTATAGGGAAATGCAGTTGGGTAACGTTTAATGGGCTGTGCCTACTTGGAAAAGTCGAAAACAGCTCATTTTTGGGATTATTTTATAGAAAATCGTGATGATAGAATTCTACAAAAATGAGGTATTTGAAGAAGTATCATCTGAAGAACATTATGTAATTTTTTGGGTAAATATATGTAATCATAATCAATTTACAACCGGGAAGCGCCTCTCGATAACGCCTTTTGCTGTGAAGAATGCCCTTCTGAACCAGACTAGAGAATATCAAAAAATCAGATTTCGTTATCATATTAGTTTATCCTAAGACTAATCGAAGAAATTTCCGAAATATCAAATTTAAAAAAAACGGCGCGTGTTCAATGTGTCTTGATTTTTGCAAAAAAATGGGCACTTTACAATCATCAAATCGAAAGTATACATCGAGAAAAAAAAACCCCTTCGACCAAATCCTCTATTTATACGTCGAGAAAAAGGCCTAAAAATTTCAGAAAGCTCGATGCAGTCGATTTTGAGATAATTTGCTCATTGACTTTGAGAACGTACTTTCGAGAAAAAGCGTTTGAACATGACGGCATCAACAGAACGGCCTATAAATCTGTTAATTTTGATCTGATGACCTTGGAATTTTCAGGGAACATTTATATCATGATATACTTTCGAAATATAATAGTTTTAAAAAAAAAGTGATTTTTCGACCTTTACAACTGGGCCCCTGATACTGCCAATAAGGAACCTTACGCAACGCTCCGCGCAGATGGCGCCACGTAAACATAACGTAAACAAAAGAAGCTATCAACGCGCGTGGTACATTTTCAGGCAGTCTGTCTTGTACGAAAATTATATGAATGGCCATAATGGAAAATAATTACGGATATTTGACTGTACCGGAATTGAAAAATCGGTTTCTACTTTTTTCCTTCTCTGTTCATCCTTTAAGGTTATTTTTTGCTCCAAACAAACAGGAAAGGTATAACCCCTTTTTCCAATATACTTCGACTCAGTTTCATCCCCGTAAAGAACGAAAATGGGCTAGGTAAGTATTGTGTAATAAAATAATACCAGAAAGTTTAAAAAATGCAAATATTTGAAATAGACATTTTTAGGTTATGATAATTAACTACATTACAATATACTTTTACAAGTGAATAGCGTCACAAATATTATGTTTATACACTGAGCTGTCACAAATCCTTCATTTCTATAATCTGCAGATCTTAAATTATCAGAATATAGCCTTGAATGTTTTGCGCCTTATGCTTGTGACGTATAGCAATTTCTCATTGCTTGCGAAGTTTTTCGTTTTTAGGAAATAAATGAACGCCTTCGTTTCTGCATCAAATTGCACAACACTGATGCATTCTTCACTATTTATTCACGACAAACGGATTATTGAAATAAAATTCAACAGTAGTCTTAGAAACACGGGCAAACCCAAAGAGAATCTCACTAAACGTCATGTTTTGTTTACGCTATAATACAATATCCCCTCTATCGGGAGAAATTGGCAGTAAGGTACCCTATTAATTTCTTCGTTTGACACGCATCATCGTCCACTGATGCTTCCAACTGCCGTCTTCAAATGTTTTCAACGGCTTTGCATTCGGTTTATCATCCAAATCAAAATCCTGCTTTCCAAAATCATTGAAAACACTTCTCACACATGCTTACCGATGCGGCATATCCTTCGTCAGTAGCCACAAACAACAACACTTATCTACACTTTTCTATGAAACAAAATGATGCACTGACACTTGCCTCTGATGACGTTTACACGGTACAAAAGTAGACATCTTAAATACGACAACCACAACTATTTACACTTCAGTCAAATAGCACCGACTACGTTTGACAGCTGTGTACGGACCTTTCGAATACAAGTATCACCAACCCCAATGGAACGCCACCAGTACGAGATACACCATCCATTGGAAATCCGCAAAGTCATACTTGTACATCCAATATATATATGGAGCGATGAAATTCGCAGAGGAAAACGAAGTCGTGATAGATGGCGGTAGAGTTACACAATCAAGCTCGAATATCTCTCCTCTTTTCTCCCGCATCTCCCGTGCAAAAAGAGGAGGCAGGCTTCCATGAGAAATAGCCCAGACGCATGTATCGACCTCAAGCAAATGAAATGGCCTAACTCCGCATCGCTTTACATGCACAATGGTATACGTATTGAGCCATTTTGTTTGCCAGCAAGTCGATGTAGCAATGTGAATAGATGTACTAAACTTCTCCCCACCCCCCCCCCCTCTCTCGCCCTTTTTCTCTTCGTATACGTCTATCTATCTGTCTCGTTGGAGCTTTGTAGTCTCGTTTCGCACGCCAACTGCGTATGAATGTCTGGGTGTATGGATGCAGATATGTGTGTGTGTGTGTATATATATATATATATATATATATATATATATATATATATTGATACGCACACACACACATATGTATATATAAATATATGTATATATGTATGTATGTATGTATATGGGATAACTCGGTCGGGCACTGCGGGCAAAACTCGCGAAACACGCCCAGGACCTTCTCGCCACCGCAGTCCTCGCCGTTAATCGCCAAAGTCTAAACTGATATTGGTGCGGTACGTGCACATTTATATACGCACGTACATGTCCATATATTTTTATTAGTATTGCACAATACTGTATATATGTATATATGTACACGAAAAATCGAGAGAAATTCAACAGCGAAAAATGTAATCAAACTGGCGAGAAAGTACGGCTTGCGGCACAATTATAGTGAACGTATAGCGGGCGAATAACGTTTCAGATGGAGGGGTGCGAACTTTTGGACTCTAGGTACTCTCACTAACATCGCATACGTCTCACCCTCTCGGTTCTGTCTCTCACTCCTTCCTTTCCTCTATGATCGCGATAAAGCCGCATTCACGCGATCATTCACGTCAGTTTCTCACGCCTACATAACCCGACGTTTGATTGAATAAAACAATCTTCTTCGCACCCCGCAATTTATCGTAGATTTCTCGTGTGTATATATGTATACGTATATGTTGATGCTTTTTGTGGGTGAATTTTTAATGAACAAATTCTTGTTGCATGAAAATTGTATTATTATTGATAAATTATTATTGGAGTATAATAATATCGTCGTCAGTAAATTGGTATTATATTTTGGTTAAGAATAAATTGTTAGTATTATGTATTATTACGTGTGTGCATGTATACGTGGATCCTTTTTTATTGGTAGATGTATCTGGAGATATATATACGGTTTTAAGGGGCTATACCAGTGTGAACGGTGAAAATGTGGGTGATTTTCGGGAAATTTTTGGAAGAAAAGTACTCAATTAAATGTTTCGGAAAATTAAGAATATATTTGGGTATATTTGACTTGTATTACATAATTTTTTCATAGAAAAATATTGAGATCCAAGCGACTTATGCGCTGCCTTCGAAGGCGCAAAAAAAATCCTCCACTGCTGACATGATTCCGGCCGATTAAGTAGCTGAAACCGGAAAAGGAAAAAATGTCGTTAAACTGGAAGGTATTTCCTGTACAATGACGTAGGATTTTCGAAAAATATCAAAATGTAACAAAATGGCGTAGTTATGAAAAAAAAGTCTGTTCTCTTGCCTATAAAATGGTCGTTTTTTTCAATGCCAAATCGTCAATTTTCATCCAATCAAAAATATCCTACGTCATTGTGGAGTAAATATATTCAAGAGCACTCAGTTCAAATTTCAAGTCAATCGGATAATTGGTCTTTGAATTACAATGTCAGCAAATTTGAAAAACCTCATTTCGAGAAAAACGCGTTTAAAGATTTAACTATCGATTTTTGCAAGATAAAATTATATTGTTATAAATGATATAAACAATAATGATATTCTTAAAAGTATAAACTGTCGAAGAAGGCAAAAATAATCGATTTTTTTAAAGTGTCACACTGGTATAGCCCCTTAATATTGAGATATTCCTACTTATTAGAAAAAATCGTCAATAAAATTCGCATCCTGGTTTCGAAGCCTCCTTCGGTAGGGGTGAGAAATGAATGTTGGAAATATAATTCACATTTAGATCGCGGAAAAATATGCGATTATTGTTGTTATTATTCTTATTATTGTGAACAATTATTATATTTGTTGTTCTTATTATTATTGTGTATGCTAGATAAATCCAAAGACGGAATATTTAAGGTGGTTTCTTATGGAAATCCGTCATGACCGTTCTCAAGAGAACGAAAAATCCAAATTCGGAATATTTAGAGTGATTTTTCGTGAAAATCCTTTTTATGAAAAAGATTTTCATAGATCAACGCATTTGTGTAAGCTTGGGGCTGAAGAAACTGGTCGATTTTCCATTTTTTTTATGAGAGTATTGAGATGACGAAGTTGGGAATTTACACAAGAAAAATACATAGTCTTGCCAGGTTTGTGGTTTTTAATTGAAAAATATTTATGAACAATGAAGTTATTATTATTTAAACAAAGTGGCCCGGTGCTGCATAGCCGATCGGTGTATGCGGTTCTGGCAATTAGGGGTGTCTGAAACGAAAAATAAAAAAATGGTATTCTAGTAAAATAATCAAACTTTCGTATGACTGTATACTTTTCTGAAAATTCGAAAATGACGAGAATGGCAAGCTATAGAAAAAAAGGTCGATTTCCGAATAAAAAAACAACTCTAATCATTTGTTGTAAACAAGTGGATAAGTATATTAAAAAATGATCCAGTTATACGATAGAAAATGTTGTAAAATATGCTTTGTCTGAATTCGAAATGAATCCAGCGAATAGATTTTCAGATACGACTTACACTGTTTCATAAAACATAATGTCGAAAAAAAAACGCAAAAGAAAAAACGGTGAATCGCAGCGGGCTCTGACCCTTCACAGAAATCATCATAAATCGGTGAATTTGGGATTTTTTACAAAATCTTTGTTGCTAATTCATGGCAAAACCCTGGACGATGAAGAAATGTGAAAAAAATCGTATTTCAAAAATTTCGAGCTCATGGAAATTTAATATATGAACAAAAAGGTATAGAGTGTTCCAGAAATGTCGAGGATAGAAATGACATTGGAACAAAAGAGATTACCTAATGTTTCAACAAGGTTTGCGTAATGAACAGCAGCAATTAGTCGGCGAGCGGAGGTCTCACTGCGAACCACGACAGTGACGCTATTGAATTCTCGACCACCGATTTATTAGCCATGTCAAGTCGTTACGTGGGAACGACAGCCCGAAAACAGTGAAATCCTTTAGATTCGTGCGAAATTAAATCAATTGCATTCGATACTCGTTCGCGAAATTATATCAACAAGTTTGCTATGTTAAAATACATTTTACCGACTTTGTTCACGTGCCAAATTTTTTTCCCAGATAATCAATATGATGCAACGCTGGTCAAGGGAGACTACCGGTCTAGAGCCCGAAAAAAGGGTGAATTTCGACAATTTTTTATAGACATCCAATTGATAGAATGAAAATTCCGCTTAGTAGCCTTTATTCTACAGGGTGCGCCAGAGAAACTTACTTATTTGAAAAAATTCCCGCGCGGTGAGTTGGGCGGGTAGAGGGGCGAGAGGGGGCGCATCTGGAGGGGGAAGTTCCCAAGTTTGTTTCTCCCTCCAGTCAGTTGCCATCATGCTCTGGTCTAGAGAGCAGCCGGCCTTCGCAGTCGAGAGCTTCTTTTCTAACGGTCGCTCACTTGTTGCTACGCAACGTGCCTTCCGCGCTCGCTTTGAAATTCCTCCTGACAGACTCGTTCCTGGCCGTAATTCGATTCTGTCGTGGGTTAACTCATTTCGGGAGTGTGGAAGTGTCGCTAAACCCAGAAATGGACTTCAACGGACCATCAGAACTCCGGAAAATGTCGAAAGAGTGACGCAGTCAGTTGTGCGTTCTCCCCGGCGTTCGGCTCGCAAACACGCAGCTGCTATGGGAATTTCTGACACCACTGTTCGACGAATTCTCCATGAAGACCTTCAATTTCATCCCTATAAATTGGCTGTTGTGCAAGAATTAACTGAACGCGATTTTGTTGCCCGTCAAAATGCATGTGACATGCTGGTTGACAACCTGCCTGAAGACGCGGTCGTTTTTTTCAGTGACGAGGCTCACTTCCACATTTCCGGCTGCGTCAACAAGCAAAACATGCGTTATTGGTGTGGTGTAAATCCACGTGAGCTTCACCAGAAGCCACTTAATTGTGAGCGAGTTACTGTCTGGTGTGCGATGTCGGTAATGGGAATAATTTTTTTGAAGAAAACGAACGCACAGTTACCGTGAATGGAGCTCGTTACAGGAACATGATCGAGGAATTTTTTCTTCCAAGACTCGAAGAAATGAACGTTAGGAACGTGTGGTTTCAGCAAGATGGAGCCACAGCACACACAGCACGAGACTCAATGAATTTGTTGCGACAACATTTCCCCGACCGCCTCATCTCTCTCAGAGGCGATCTCCAATGGCCGGCACGCTCACCAGATTTGACTCCATGCGATTTCTTTTTATGGGGTTATTTGAAATCTCTGGTTTATGTCGATCGACCACGGACCATAGCACACCTCAAGAACAACATTCGCGACGCCATTGCCAACATACCGATTGATATGCTGCAAAGAGTGGATACGAATTTCAAAAATCGACTTCATCAGTGTATGCGCAATGGGGGTCGCCATTTATCCGATGTCATTTTCAAGACTGCATGAAAAAACAATTGGGATATTGTATTCTCAAATAAAAAAAATGTAAAACAATAATTGAAGCACTTTTGTTTTTATTGATCTTTCAAATAAGTAAGTTTCTCTGGCGCACCCTGTATATATCTTCAAGTGTCTTTGCAAATTTTTTCACAATCTTTTGTAACAAAACGGTAGCGTTGGAGCTGGATCAAACGAGTCACTGTTGTTTTCATAGTGTCCCGCGGCCGCAAAAGTTCTCCTCCAATTTTTAACCCGGAATGAACATTCAAAATAATTCGAATTCTAGATTAGATTTGACTTCGAAGTAGGTACGAAAATAGGAAAATATGGATTCTCGATAAAATAGTGCATGTTTGGTGCATGGCTAAATGGGGTACCCATTTTACCCATACGCGACTTGCCCAAACACATGCTTCTTTTTCGCACACTCATAACCTCGAAACCGGCCCAACAGGCGACAAATCACTTCACTGATAAGAGGGTCCAAACATAGCACAATAACATCATCAAACTAGTAAGAACACATCACAAACCAAAATGGACTAATCAGTAGTGATAAAACACCAATTATTTTATCAAAACCAGCGGAAATCTTTGTTTACAACTCACCTTGCACCGCGCGATCCGTCGTTGCGGGAAGACTACCTCTGATTGGCCGACCCCCGCGCCACTTGTTGGTACGCACACATTCGAACTAGTGTCAGAGGCGCGAAATTTAAAAAGCTTACCCGATTTGGGTGGGTTACCCGTTTTGTGACAGTCTCTCCTACTCGTTTTTAATGCGCTTTCTTAAATTTCCAGGCATCAATTTCATCATTTTTAAATGAAGGTATTTTTTATGACTTCAGCTAGTAAGGCCGACGTATAAATTATTAAGATTTCTTAATAATCATTGATGGAATCCTCTCCGTTGTTCGTGTACCATTTAAAAAATGAGTCAACTGCATGAGCTAATGGTAGATTCTCAATTCAGCGTATTTTATCCACAATGATATTACCTATTACTTATTAGTAAATGTTGATCTTACAGTATTCTCCTAGTTGTGCAACGGCCGTGAAATTGTGAAATTTGAATATCTTTCTAAATTACGTAATGAACGAGCTACTTTTCGTACAAGTTACGAAATTACGACAAATAAAATAACTCAAGTTTTATCGCATTATTTCTTCATGCTTGTTTGCGTGAAACAAATAAGATTAATCGATTATTTGAATTTCATTGTTCTGAAGCGATTTTTTTCTAGAGGGGCACCGGCGATTTCTTTGGGAAGGGGGGGTCCACGCTCCTGACTACTCCAATGAACGTCAGTCGATTACCTTGTATCTCATTCGAACTGCCCTCGACCCTCGATATACCCATGAAACATTAAATGTGTTTTTTTTTCTAATTCAATGAGTTTTCAGAATGCTAACATGACGGATGTTTGTACTCGTAATACAGATTGAAAATTAATAGACGTATGAGGATGTTTGCATGGATCCGGGGGAACCGAGGGCGCGCGACCCCCGAATAAAACACAGTGCACCGCGGGATTCCGTGAGTTAATAAGGCTTATATTCAAGTCCGGTAGGCCGCCAGAGCTCGTGGTACTACTACTTTATATTTATGTCGCGGAATACGGCCCTCTCCGATCGTACAAACCCGCCAGTGAGAACCCCAAGGGACAACCGCCCGAGCGCATAAATAACCAGCCGGCATTATTAATATCAACGGTAATTTCGGCTAATTGAAAATGCCTAAGACTTGCTCGCGCGCAAGGGTAGCTGCCCTTAATATACACACACACATACAGATGTATATAGAGGGTGATTCACTAGAAGTTAGACACTCGAAAACACATATAAATATTGATTTTACACGGAAATGTCGGAGACAAAATTTGAATGGTTTATCAATGTCTACATTTTGGTAGCCTTGGATTTTTTTCAAGTGGACGTCTCAACCTTTTTTCACGGTCACCTGCACTTTTTTTTCAAAGGAAACCTATTTTTTATTGGTTTCAAACGTAGGGCACCAAAACACAAAACCAATGATCTACAATATCGTAGCCTTGAGATGACTTTGAAATACCAAAACATTTGCAAAACTGTAACTAAAGCAAGGCAAGCACAACAGGCGGTGGTTTCAGACGCTAAAGATGTTTTTATTGCATGACACGTTCAAAAATTTGTCCATTACTCATAAAATTAATTACACATCTATTGAGTATGAATATCAAGCTGTTAGAATTTTTTTTCGATGTACACAATGGCCGACTACTCGAAACTTCTCGAAACAGTTTTTTCCAATTGGCGTGACAAATAACTTCAACAATTTGGACTCGATTCACTTGAAATTTAAAAGTTATGTTCCTAATTGCATTTCGCAGAGAAGTACGTACGGAATTTCTGAGTAATCGAAAACTTTTCATTTTATGAGCAGTTATAACGAATTTTTTCACTGAAAATTCATTCCTTGAGTTTAAATACCTACACCTTTTGAATGAAACAATATTTTTCAAATTTCGTACGTACTTCTCTAGGTATTCTAATGAAGATCGACGAGAATTTTTGTTTTTTGTTCCAGGTAAAAAAATGTGGATGCTAAATGTCACGCCGCGGAGCGCCTAAAAAAAATATGACAAAAGAAAATATTATTAGTCGACCATTTTGTACATAGAAAAAAAATATATATTTTTTCTAACAGCTTGATATTCATACTAAATAGATGTGTAATTAATTTTATGAGTGAATCACTCTTTCATACGAAAAAAAATTGTTAAATTCGCACATGATTTCATATCCGTTACTGGTACGCCTTAACGCCTTAACCGCGATACATTTTACGATACACTTTCTGAGTGATGCGTAAACTCTTTGCAACTTCTCGTTAGAAATCCCTCGACAAGCGTGGTTTGTCCGTTCCGTCATATCTTTCCGAGTGGTTGGTACATCTTTTTAGTCTTCGCTTTTCAACTTACCTAACAAAAAATAGTCCAATGGTGTTAAATCGAGTGACCGAGGTGGCCAGGCAACTGGACCGTTTCCACCAATCCACCGAACCGCAAATTTTTCGAAGGTCATCCCAAGGTCATGATATTATAGGTAATCGCTTTTGTTTTTTAGTACTCCCTTTCCAGAATTGGAGGTGACCTTGAAATCAGGTTGATACCTCCACTCCAAAAAAAATCTGAGGCTACCAAAATGTAAACATTGACAAACGACTCAAATGTTGTCCTCGACTTTTCCGTCTAAAACCAATATTAACAGGTGTTTTCAAGTGACTAACTTCTAGTGAATGACCCTGTGTATACATGTTTATGTATGTGTGTATGTATGTATATTCCAGAGTATTTTACCGACTTGAAGATGCGCTTCTACGTCGAGGATTTAATTACTAAATAGACGAGTTGAAAATCCAACTGTAAAAAAAACGTAACTTTTTTTGAACGCGTAAATTAGACAACAGTGTTTTATGGAGTAATGAATAAGTAAATAAAGAAAAATAGAGAAGCCCGCCGATTAGCCCTTTTTATTTTGTATTTTTAATGTTTTTTATTCGTAGTGGCAATTGAAGTAATTTCTAATAAAAAAAAATAGTAGTAAACTCTTGTTCCATTTGAGAGAAGTGGAAGTAGCTATCGGAGGTGAAAAAATGTCGCTTTGTATTATCCCTATTTTTTAAAGAATTATTATGGTAAATTATTAAATATTGGTACAAATTGATTATCATTATATTGAAATTATACTTCTGCTAATATTTGGTATTGTATTATGACTACCTGATTATGCATAAATTCTATTTATGTTTTAAACAGTGTTAATAATATGTAAACATATTTATAATAGTTATTATCCAAAATATGGAGAATCTCATTATACCTTAATTATATTACCATCCATGAACTCTTCATTATAAATATTATAATAAATTATCAATATATTTTTGTACAATAATACGAAAATTTTGAAGACTAAAACTTGGACACGCCATCTTCTCCTGCAATGGCAGACAATGAGAAGCAATAAAAAAATCCAATAATCACAAAAACAGTTCCCGGACAATTTTTCTGTAGGTTTTCCACGGACAACGTCCCCAAACGAATTTTCGTTTCCAGACGAATTGTTCATAATGAACTATTCCGAGCACCGCATCACATCCTAGCGTATTTTATGTCTTCCCGATACGTATAAAATGTTCTTTCCCTAATCGAGGCGATCAAGAGAAACGATCTCGTTTTGTACAATTCAACAGCGCGACACGTCCATTTGGAGTTATCGAATCGTCATGAATCATCACACATAGGGTGTCTCAAAATGACCTGACATTTTTATTTATTAATAAAACGTATTTTTTATTTGAAGAGTACAAATATTGCTATTTTAATATAAGGTACAAACATGGCGGTTATGTGTGGAACACAATATCCGATAAATGGCCGCCTTGTCCCTCTGTGCAAACGTTGGCTCTTTTGACGAAATGTTCAATAACATTTTGGCATAATTGCGGACTAATTTCATTAAGGGGGCACTCCATATAGAGGCGTCGAAAAAATGCATTTTTTTATTGCCTAAATTTATTTTTTGAAACCTGTAGAATACGATGCAGTTAGTGATTTTTGGTAAATTCTCAAAAATGACGTCCCGAGAGCCTTTGAGCCCGACTCACCTCTGCTCCGTTTGGAGCCCTACGCGCAGGTCGTCTATTCAATAATAGCTGCTAGGAACGCTTCTATACCCATTGAAATATAGTATTACGAGGAAGCTAAAGGACTATTATATGGTGCTGGAATAGCTGGCTAGTCGGTAAGTCACAGAATTATACGCTTTTCCCTTGCCGAAACATTAAACGCAATTATCTCCAAACTTTCTTTCAATGAGTTGAAAATCAGTATGCACGATTACTGAAAAACAATGACAGATTAAGCTCACATTTAGCACACGTTTTTATGATACTTATATGTCATTGATGAACCTAAGGCCGACTGACAATTATCAAAATAAACATGTTTTTGGCTGGGTCAAAGCTTGAAATTTTTCCCGAAAAAAATCATCTTTTTTGTTCTACGGCCACCCTTTCACCCAATTATCATTATTTTTCCAATATTAATAGTTCATCACGTGACCACATATATATACTAATCAATTTTTTAGCGCTGACTGTTTCAGATAATCCTACGAGGTGCTGGAGTGTACACCGCATTCGGCCTCCCTTCCGGACAGCTTCACGGCAACTGGTTATATCTCCGCCATTTTTAACTTTTTTCAAGCAACAAAAATCGTTTTGAAAACTAGAATTATGTACTAAAAAGTGCCTATGACCCTGAATATATATATATATATATATATATATATATATATATATATATATATATTATCCTCCGAAAAAAAATATGAAAATCGACTCAAATTTGGCGTTCTATATAGATCTATATACAGGGTGCTCCTCTTATCTCTGCCACTCAAAATAACTCGGTAATTATCGACGTCACAAGAAAATGTTCCAGACAAAAGTTGTACGGTGTAAAGGGGGCCATCAAATGCGACCAATTTTTTTTTTCTTTCAGTCAAGGCGCTGTCGCACAGTGAAGGTCACCTCCACTTTTTTTAATGGAATGGTACATTTTTTTCAACCATCTTGTTAAGCCCCTCAATCCGCATAGAAACATTTCAAATCAAAAAGTCAAAGGGTGTTCAAATCAAGGGTCAAAGTCGCTCAAGGTCATTCAAGGTCAGTATCGATTATACAAATATAAATATCTCGGATCACTACCAAATATTTGGTAGTGATCCGAGATATTCTGATTTGTATTTCGTTTTAATAGGTGTTCGAAATGACCTTGAATGACTTTGACCCCCTAATGTTGTTATGCGGCTTGAGGTGCTCCACAAGATGGTTGAAAAAAAAAATTGTACCATTCCATTTAAAAAAGTGGTGGTGGCTTTCACTGTGCGTTAGCGTCTCCACCGAAAAAAAAAAATTGGTTGCATTTCATGGCCCCCTTCACACCGTACAACTTTTGTCTGGAACATTTTTTTGTTACGTCGATAATTACCGAGTTATTTCGGGCGGCAGAGATAAGAGGGACACCCTGTGTATATATCATCTGTGTATGGCGTTCTATATAGATGGTTCTATATGGACCCTCAATGATGCGTCCAATTGCTTCCGTGAGCTTGGGAATGGTCTGCGGATCATTGGCATACACTTTTCCTTTCAGAAAACCCCAAAGAAAGAAATCCAATGGCGTCAAATCGCACGATCTTGGTCGTCAATTCACATCGCCGCGGCGCAAGATAACACGACAATGAAATTTCGTCGCAATAACTATGCAGTAACATCGCAGCAAATAACAATTTCTATGCGTTGCTCGATCGTGTAATTCTCCATGACTAAACATCAATACTCCCTGATGTCAGGTGTCGAAGATTAGTACTCTATGTTCGCCACAAAAAAAAACGGCGCGCAATTGAAAATGTCAGGTCATTGTGAGACACTCTTTAGACGTCATCACATTGATACGCGATGGCTATGAGTACTGAACGTGCTGGAGATTTTGCAACATACACGTAGCTTCTTATACTTGGTTGTCGTAGAAATGCGGCTCAGAGGTTGATGGGCCATTCAAAATGGCCAGGCAGTCGCAACGGTTAAGGGGGTTTCCAGTGAGCCTGGCACCAAATCATAAACAAATAGCGCGGGTAACGAGATGCAAACAGGTCGTCGACAAAGCTCCTTCGAGGCGAAAGGGATGAAAGACGAGCACGTGGGGTAAGGAAGAGACAGAGAGAGAGAAAGCAGTAAGTACAGGGAAGGGTTGGCCCTCATGAATACAGTTTCCCTCCTTCGTGGCGGCTTCCTTTTGATGGACTCAGAGGCAAGCCATAGCCATGGGGGAGTACAAATGGGTCTCCATTTTCCTAGAACGAATCAAGCGACCGCTGTCTATTTCGCCTTGCTCCTAAGATAATATCCATTGAATCAGTCATGGCTGTTCTTTCCTGCATTCGATCTCTCGAGAACACAAGCACAGCCGGAAGAGAGAATACTCCATTTCCACGTCTGCCCTGCGGTTACACATTTTTTGCTACATCGCAATCCCACAAAATTGGATACCCCATAAATCCCGGAAAATTGTTCCTGGATTTTTTTTTCTCGTCTCTGCTTTTCGTCGATCTTATATTGTAGCCGAATCTTATTGGCTGTCGCATCAAGATCGAAGATAAATATATATACGTCGTCCAATTTATACTCTACGAGCTATGATGACGTTCATTATCCAGGCTGAATGCTATCGAACGAACGAAATTACAAAATACACATGGGTAATATAATACTCATATCTCATGAGTATTATAAAACATGTTATATTATATAATTATTACATAATTATTGTATGAGAATATTAATTCATTATCAATAAGCTAAAAGTAATGTTAATAATTAATTACGTACAATGTTGTAATTTTTTATTATTAATTAGATGTGGAGGATGAAAGCGGGATGTAGAGGTATAACGACTGAAGCATGGAAGAGAGCGGCAAATTATTTAAAGGGGGAGATACGTTTGGGCAACAAAAAATTTGCTGACTTTCATGATTTTTTTTTTTCAAGGAAAAACTTTTTCGTCATTTTTTAGACTCAGGATATTTTTTATTACTACTTTTGACTGTTACATGGTATTTTTTCATTTTTTGAAATGACGGAGGTATGGCACGGTAACTAAACTGCATTTTCAAGACTGGCGTGACGTATAGTTACAAAACTAATCTCCCGATTCTGATGAAATTTTATATAAATCGTTCTAACCTTATTGTCTGAAACATAAACCTCAATGTTTTTTAAATTAAAACAATTTTTTTTCATTGCAAATTGTAGTCATTTTTGTCGGAAGATTCAATCTTTTTGTTTCAAGGCGTACAATTTCATCGGTTTTTAACATTTCTCACTTTTTCTTGGTTAATATTCTGCGTATAATTCTGCAAAAATAACGAAGAAATCTTTCCTTAAAAAAAAATCATGAAAATTAGCAATTCTTTCCCCGCCTAAAGGTATCTCCCCCCTTAATAGAGATAATGAAGATGGGGGAAGAAGGCTGAAGAATGGGGAAAGATGGCTAATGAAATGCCTCAGGGAGGAGGCAAAAGGAGTGCTAAATGGGAACGCAACAAAATGGGGAGACGAAGTCAAAAAATCAATGGAGGAAGTAAAACAGGGAAACGTATGGAGAGCGATAGCAAACGACGATAGGGAGGCAATGGAGAGAATAATAGAAAGGTGTACGAAAACAAAAGGCGACCAAGAAATTAAAGCCTTAGGCCACTCTAGAGGCCGAAAAAATAGGCTTTTTGGGGATTTTTTTTCAGAAAAACTACAAAATAAATCGAGATTACAAAAAAGGGTGTTTATCATACATATCAGTGACTGTATACAATATTTTTTTTAAGCGATTGATTTCAAAATGACCGCTGTGCAGCATTTATCTCAAAACTGCATTTTTTAAGTTGGCAGGAAACATAACTCAGCCAATTTTCAACTGATTCACTTGAAATGTCGAATATATCTTGAAAAATACATTGTCTATGGAAGTACGTAGGATTTTTTTTTATATTGCATAGTTCATTTGTTAGGCGACGATTTTTTAGGCAAATTTTTCACTTTCCAAAAATTTGCCTAAAAAATCGTCAGATAATTGTTAATAACAAATTAACTATGCAATGTAAAAAAAATTCTACGTACTTCCATAGACAATGTATTTTTCAAGATATATTCAACATATCAAGTGAATCGGTTGAAAATTGTCTGAGTTATGTTTCCGGCCTACTTAAAAAATGCAGTTTTGAGATAAACGCTGCACAGCCACCATTTTGAAATTAATCGCTTTAAACTAAATTATTGTATACAGTCACTGATATGTATGATAAATACCCTTTTTTGTTATCTCGATTTATTTTGTAGTTTTTCTGAAAAAAAAATCCCCAAAAAGCCTATTTTCCGGCCTCTAGAGTGGCCTAATCCCTTAAGCAGGATTGAAACTAAATCGACAAATTGACGTCTTGCCCTTAATTTAAAAAAAAGCAGGAAGAATAGCATAGAGACAGAAGAGTATTGGGAGGATCTCAGTATACCAGGAGAAACAGAAGAAACTTGGTCAAGAATAAAATGTGAAAATGTTGGGAGAGAAAGAAATAAGGGGGGTTTAGTGTTAACAGGTGCAGGGTTGTAAAAAATTAGTAGAAAAGCTAGTGCATATATGTACGTGAAAAAAGCCAAGGGGAAAGTTAAAAACGAAATAGTAGAAAACCTGGAAAAATGGATAGGAGACAAAGAGGGGGGAATAATCAACAGGGAGATACAGATGGTGATGAAAAAGGAGCCTGTGACTGAACTGTGTATATTTATTAAGCACTTCAAGAAACTTATTCGCGAAATTGTAAACGAAGAAACGAATGCAAGAGGAAAGTAAAAGCATAATGATAGTAGAATATAAGTTTAGAAATAAGAAAATATTGTAAGGGAAAACCCATATGTAGGGGGAGTTTCGCTGTGTGAACACCCTGAAGGGGTATACCTGGAATAATAAAACGATTAGAATAATTTTATATTGTATAATGGATATACTATATAATATTCACCAACAAAGAACATCCCTCAGGTAACACCCTTCGATTATGTTGAAATTTGGATATGTTATAAAGCACCGAGAAGTAAGCGATACGTATTTTTTTGTATTGTCGGAAAAACGTTTTTAAGGGCTGAAACGCCCTAAAAAATGGGGATGTTTTTCGTTATCCGTCGATAACGTTTTAACGGTACGAGATATTCAAAAATTTCAAATTGCAACAATGTTTATTTTTTTGTGCCCCATACATTGGAGATGAGAACGATAATGAACGTTATCGACGAAAAACGAAAAACACCCCTATTTTCAAGGGCTCGTTTCACCCCTTAAAACCCTTTATCCGCCGATAAAAAAAAATACGCATCGCTTACTTTTCGGTGCTTTATAACATATCCAAATTTCAACAAAATCGAAGGGTGTCACCTGAGGGATGTTCCTTGTAAGCAAACTATCGATGTTTTATTCTTTCTTTCATCCACTATATCCCCGTGAAAAATAATCGCAGAACATTTTTTTTTAACTTTTGAAAGCGTGATCTCTTGTCTCTAAAATTCGTGATTAAAAAATTATGCATTTATTTCATAAAGTTGTTGTTCGTCGAACGACAAAGAAAATTGAATGAATTTGTGCAAGTTTAAGGCGGTGCACGGGGAACGGATTTTTTTTAAACCTCTTCGCCAATTCCAGAGACTATATATTCCTCTTCAAATGCATTGTTGGCGAGCTCCGTACGATTTTTTCACCGAGCTATCGACTGCCAAAATAAAAAGTGCATATTTCGACTTTAAAAGGTCATGACTCGAGAAAAAGAGTTCGCATAAAATCCACAAGGAGAGCGTTGAAGAATTTGTCTTTAAAAAAAAATTATTTGTTATCACCAAACGTGATTCTAAAAAATGTGTAAATCTTGGAATTGTAAATGTTTTTTGTCAAAGTTGGCGTAATTCCATAAAAAGCCAATGAATTCTCAAAGTCTTTTCAAAGTTTTTGAGCCAAAGATATGCTCAAAGCTAATGCAAAAAGTCGGACACTTAGGTTTTGTCTTTCCTCGTGCACCGAGATGGTAAACATTCGAACATTTTCGATCTTCTCGTACTCGTACGGAATGCCAACTCTCGAGTACTTTTCTCCCTCAGTTTTGACACATTCATCTTCGTCAACTTGTCCAACAATGACGTACAACAATTCAGCTAAAAGAAGTGGTAACTTTTACACACGATTAATTCTTATAATTTCAACTGTAACACAGCTCCCTTGAATTTCTATCCCTTACTGGCCCTTCTGCCAACCCGGAAGTGTTTCTTACATGGATCCCAATATAGTATCGCACCAGGCGAATAAGGGACCGGGAAACCGGAGAATAGAGCCATATGTGCAGTCGAGTACCATTGTCGGTTTATACGCGCGATATATAAACGACGATGGTAGACCAAGCTTGGAGTATGCGCACCCCAAACTTAACCCTTTTCTCGGCCGTCCAAGAAGATTGTTGTTGCGATGCATGGGCATGCATCTAGGCCACCGCGCTTCGCCACATGTGCCTACTCGCTTAGGCAGCATCTTTTGCTCGGTCATAACTCTGCATACGAGTCTCTATGTAAGGGTCTATATACGAGTCTACAAATAAGGGAAAGTACATTTTGAACCGGTCGTATCTATGTATCGTTGACTATCGGCACATCTGGTCGTGTTCAGGACGGTCTTAAGGCGCTACATCTAAGTAGAAAAAAATGTTCGATCGTTTTTTTGGCGAGAAAAAGATTTGCTGATTTTCATGATTTTTTTAAAGGAAAGATTTCTTCACCGTTTTTGAGACTTAGTGCAGGTTTTATTACTACTTTTAGCTGTTACATGGTATTTTTAAAAGCTTTTATTTAAGGCCTTATATACGCGAAAAATTTCAAAAATTTTCATTTTTTAATTATTTTTCATTCCATTAGCCTGAACGGTTAGAAATGTTTTAAGCTTTACGGAATTGGAAAATTCGAAAAATTGTTAAAGTTACAGCATTTAGAGCGTATTACACATACCGCGCGGCGCGCCCGACCGCCAACTTCAAAGCCGTTTTTCCACGATTCACTTTTTTGAACCTTGTGAAAGTTCTAATTCTTGAACGAAGGTTCAGATCGCTTTGAAATGTTTACAACATATTCTTAGTATCGTCACCTATCGTGTGAACCACAGAAACAAAAAAATATAAAAAATAAAATACCGACAGAAAAATGAGTAAAAAAAGTTTAAGTTTCGAAATTTTATTGTAATAATTTTTTATAATATTGTTGGTTCACACTGAAGATACATTCATTATACAATTATAAATATGTTCATTTTTTTCAGACACCCACATCGATGCCGAGAACTTTCCCCATCAACGCGCGCGCAAAAAAAATTCATTGCATTATTATGTTATATCTCCGCCATTTGTTAATATTTCTGATTTTTTTTACATATACTCAAACATGTGCATAAATTATCTGTAAAAAAATGTTATCAATGTATGCGTCATTTTTTGTTAACCGCGTCTAGAAAAGTGTCTTCGAAAATCGGCGAAATCGCGTATATAAGGCCTTAAGTTGACTTTCTGTGAGATGCAAAACGGAAAATCGATATTTCACCCACTTCCCAACTACTAAGAGCTCTGAAATTTTTCAAACATACATCTGAAATGTGATAATGCGTGATTGAGATTACATTTTTTTTTCTATTAAATTATTTAACTTTTCATGTAAATTTAACGATATCTAATCATTCATATAAAATCTCACTAACGCATACAAACAAATGCATAGCCGACTGTGTTTCTATGTGAAAAGTTTATATGCGGCAATTAGTCATAAGTTCAATCCCAATTACAGTCTTTGTTATTATTACAACCATTCCATGTTCCTAACGTACAAACTCGTAAACTAGTAAACTACCAGTAACAACTAACTAGTAAAATCAATTGAAGACTAAAAAGTAGAAAATAATTTAGACGTAAAAAAATATATCAAAAAAAGCTTTTATTTAATTTACTTAAAAGAAGAAAATCATTTTTTTTACCAAGTCACCTATATGTTACTATAAATGAAAGCTTGGGGTGCTCAAAATTTAGACATATAATCTTCAATTTACATAAATCGGTTAAAATATCAACTGTATTAAATTTACTAGAAAAGAACCTTAGATTTGTTAAATAAAAATCCTGAAACTGAGTAGAAACGTGTAATAATAATGTTTTTCTCTAATTACCATTGTGCCAGAATAAACACGGTTAATAAAACTAAATGGAACTAATTTGTTAAACACTTCAAAAGTTGAGCGCCCCAAGCTTTTATTTATAGTCACATGCATGTGACTTGGTAAAGAAAAATGATTTTCTCCTTTTCAGTACATTAAATAACAGCTCGTTTTTTGAAAGATTTTTTTTCACATGCATTTTCATTAATCTCTAAAAATAGCGGAGGTGTCGCACGGTCTTCTAAACTGCACTTTAAAAATTGGCGTGATCGCCAAAAAACTAATCAACCGATTCTAATGAAATTGGGCAAAAATCTGTCTAACCTTATTGTCTAAAACATGACCCTAATAAAAAATGTTCAAAAAAATAAAAGAAAGTATTTTTTATTGCAAATTGTAACCATATTTTCGGAAAGTTCAATCTTTTTGTTTCGAAGCGCACTATTCCATTGATTTTCAACATTTCTCACTTTTTCCAGGTTCATATTCTGCGTATGAATGTTAATGATAGAAAAATCTTCGTTGGTTTTTTTTTTCAGATTAATCCCGCTGTCGCTATGTGTCACTCCGTCTGACAGCATCCGCCGCACCCCGTTTAGAATACCGTGCCATACCTCCGCCGTTTTTGAAGATTAATAAAATAAAAAGTACCCTGTACAGCCCAAAGTGGTAATAAAACATACCCTAAGTCTCAAAAATAGTGAAGAAATCTTTCTTAAAAAAACAAAAACATGAAAATCAGCAATTTTTCTCGCTTAAAAGTATCTACCCCCTTAAATGATGTACCGAAATGCACGAAACAGCCTAGACGGTGGAAGTCGCAATTTGGAGTCGTTGAGTCCAGTCGTTGTATAAAAAACGACCTACTATCAAAATGCCTCAATGGGTACACGCAGAATTTAAATGGGAGCTTCAATTGCGTCGTGTGGACGATAGCTCCTAAATTAGTTTTGAATCTTTATATGCGTTTTTCTCGAAACCACGTTTTTTAATTAGGGAGAACGAATAATTCGGGCAGTTTTCATCCGCTGTACTTGAAATTTTAAGTGTAGCTTCCTGGATAGATTCTCTATAGAAGTACACACGATTTTTACGATTCATCAACAATTCTCGTTTTTGTAAACAAATTAAGACCAATTTTTTGGCAAACAAAACTGATTTTATTCAAAATGATGCCACTGTGAAAAAAAAACATATTTTTTAATGATCATGTGTACTTCCCTAGCGAAAGTAATGTGAATGACGATTTTTTTTAATTCGAGTTGCTGATCCATAAAAGTAATGCGTCCTCCCCAGGAGCTTACAAAAATGCTTTCACAAGGAGAGAACGCCAATCGGGACCCATTGATTTTGCCCTAACTGCGTGGGTAGAAGGAGATGGGTCCCCACTTAACCTTCTTAAAATATTTCGCCTGAACGGGCCATAGGAAAGGGTAAAACGCTCTCCAAAGATTTCCGAGTAGAGCTTGAGGGACATTTTTCAACAATTTCCAACATTTCAACAATAGTTTTTTTCAATTTCTCACAATGTTCGACTATTTATTGTAAATTTAAACATATTCCATCAGTTAACTTATATAATTAAATGAAGTTTTTGATGAAAATAAAAATTCCGAAAATCTTTGCAATTGATTATTCACGCTGCGTTTTATTCATTATCAGAAATTATTTTACAATTTTTAGGGTGATATTCATCGTAGAAACATTTGAGACATACATAGTTTTCACACAAAACACATTTTATAAAAGCATTGTTCGAGCAGTTACATTTTTCCGAAACATGTTTCATTGGAAAGCATACTTCAATCGAGTTTTGAAACGAAGGTTTTTCCTCTGTCAACTCGATCGTCCAGGATCAATAAATATATACCCATTTTTCGTTTCGCGTGGTATTTTTCGGGTCACCCTGTAAATTATATACACACGCATGTATACGAGTGTATTTGCACGTGTGTGTGTGTATTTATGTGGCAGCCGGTACGAAAGTGTGTACAAGTTATTCAGGAACGTGCGCATCCCTCCATTGCCAGTTAAGTACTGCGTTCGCGGTTCTTCGCGACTGTCTTATGAGATACTTGAAAGTTACTTTAGCCTGGAGCATGAACCACCGCATGAACCTCGAGTATCCCACCTGCCCGAATATAGGTACATATGTATATGTGCGTACTTCTTTAGATATATATATATATATATAATGAGCGGTGATCTTTGGGTTTTACTGCAGATTTTCTGACCGCATTGCGCGCCCAGTTCAAGAGGCTTCGAGCCCTTCGAGCCTTCCCCGATGATTGTTTGAAGGTGTCCTAATTTTGAAGCTTCCACAGCCGCACCAGTACCCCTTATGATTTCGTCGTGGGCACCCATCTGTCGCGGCCGAGGACACCTCCGCCTCGTTCTCCTTGCCTTCCTCCCTCCTTTGAAAAAGATCTAGCCGCTAGATTTTTATCACTATTCGTGAAAAAAAATGTACAGATATTACGAAACGTGCAACTATTTCATGTCATTGAAAATGTAATCAGACGTTTTGATCAATAAAAAAACAGGTACAGTATGTAAATAACATGAGTTGGTTTTTATTATTTTTCAAAAAATATTGATACATTGAGATAATGTAATTTTTTAATTAATAACAAGATTAGAATTGGGTGGAGAGAGGGCATTTTTTAGCCGATCACAGGAATTCAGCATGCCGCAGCTCCCCCCACTGACCAACTGACGCTGCCCCCACTCTACTTGCTGTAGAGTGGGGGTAGCGTCAGTTTCGTGTACATCTAGCTAGCTCAGAACTCGATACCTAGCCTACCCCAAGAAAAATATGCAGTTTTAAAAGCATTTTTAATGCTAAAATTCTAAAATATTAGACTACGAGCATGGATAATTTTCGGTTTCTGTCAAATACTACTGTTTAACATTCTTCAAACCAATGCATCCGCACACTTTTTTCGGAGTAATGCAGTTTTAATGCAATATTGCAATTGCTGTTTCCAATTCAATTTATGATATAACATTCGGTTCTTCCTTTCTATACCTAAGCGTTTGTGATGAAAGTTCACCTACCAAGTTTCCATTGACGTTCCACTACGTCGATGTCGAAGAAACGAATATATTAAATAATGAAAAATATTTAACGTATTGAAAAAAATATATTTCGACTCCATACGCCCGCGCGAGCACACACATACATACATACATTTATATACATGGTGGCCCGAAAAGTGACGTCCAAAAGGAAAATCTAGATGCCTCGTATCAATACCTATCCGAACCATCCCTATGTACGTTTTACGATGTTTTTTAGTTTTCGGAAAAAGCATTTTGAATTTTTCCCTTTTGTGTATGTACTCACCTCGCGATTTTTGTTTACTTGTGTTATCGTTATGCACTGCCCTGTTGAGCAATAAACAAATGACTATCTGAACACTAGCGTAAACGCCACAGATTTTGATCGAAAGTTAAGAAAATAGGTTTCAGAGGATCAGTCACTACAATTCATATCATAAAAAAAATACGAGTTAGTCTGAATCACTTCCAATACCTTTCTAAATTTTTGGAAGGAAAGTACATACACAAAAAAAAGGAAAAACCTGTGCTGTAGGAAAACTCGGGAAAGAAATTCAAAGATGCAATTTCGTCGAAAACTAAAAAAGATCGGAGAAGATGCATGGGGTTGATTCGGATAGGTATTGATACGAGACACCTAGATCTTCCTTTTGGACGTCACTTTTCAGGCCGTCCGGTATATATATATATATATATATATATATATATATATATATATATATATATATATATATATACAGGGTGTCCTGTTATGAATGGATAATTCTGCAACTGTCGATAGGTCAGATCATGTCCTACTATATGCTGGAATTAGTCAGTGGAGTAAAAGTCCCACGGTTTTCGAGATTTTGGGCTTCGTTATTTTTTTATTTAATCATCGGCTTTTGGTTTTTCGCATGCCATTTCTACAAATGATATAAATCGACAATAACTAAGCAACTTTTTTAAGTAATTGGCGCGATATGCGTAGTACATTTTTTTTACACTGTAGCCTTTCAAAGTCAAATGTTTGAATTGGTTTTTATGAAAATTCTGCTTAAGATATTTTTTTATCAAGTTTCCATAACACAGCAAAACAGCGGATGGCCAACATTTAACAGCAATAAAGAGTTTAAAATGTCCGTTACCCTTATATGTATATAGAATATATAATACAGACTATATTATATATACATATTCGGCTAGGTCATGTATTGGAAGCCCTATATATATTAAGCTGAAAGGTTTAACCCTGCCGACGCTACAATCATTTTCGTGTATCGGGACTCGAAACGCTCGACGCTTTAGCACACCCTGCGACTGCATCGGAAATTCCAGTACTCGGAGATAGCAAAGTTTCGTATGTAGTGCCGAAGAGATGTGTCAATATTTGCATACGCGTGAAAACGTCACGAGTTACGTATATACCCCCTGAGCTTCGACGCACTTGCCCTCACCCCATACTCCCTCTCATCTGCAAACCCGTCTCCCGTGTTATTATTGAATTTCGAAGTAATATTTGGTTAGACGTGTAATAACATTTGGTATGGTTTTTTCTCATAACACCGAAAAAACAATGCGTCGCATGTGAAAATCGTTAACGACACTTTTCCCCCCTCGGATAGGTTGAAAAATATCAAGGGAGTTCCAGGTGTTTAACGGATCTCCATAAACTTTCTAAATTAAACCCAAAAAACAGGCCGATTTTCGATATTTTTTCTGATGAGAGTATTATGATTATGATTTAAACATTATGTTATTATGATTTAAACACAGTGTCGCCGTTGCCGCATGGCCAATGTGCAGGTGGTTTTGGCAACTAGGGTCATGTGAAGGGAAAAATTAAAAAATGTACTTTTGGTTTAATAATACAGCTTTCGTATGACCGAAAACTTTTTTAAAATCTTGAAAATTACCAAAAAGGCCATCTGTAGAAAAGAACGTCCGATTTTCGAGAAAAAAAAAAAGAACTTTAATCATTTGTTATTAACGAATCGATGAACATATCAAAAAATCATTCGGTCATACGATAGAAAAAGTTATGCTCCGTCTAAATTTAAAGCGAATCGGACATAAAAAAATACTTTCGAGAAAAACACACACGAAAAAACAAACACAAATGAACATTAAGGAATCATCACAGTGTACATTTTTTTAAAATAACCGATTTATTTGCATTCTCCGATAGTAAAGACGGTTATAGACATGGATCTGGCATCGCCGATTGATCGTAAGTAGACAATTTATGTAAAAATTCCACACTCGAAACTTTAAACGCGTTTTCCTCGCAATGGCGTTTTTCAAAACGGTGTACGCTCTCAAAGGACAAGTTTTCAAGTTATCCGTCTCAAATTTTAACACGACATTCTTGACACCATA
Source organism: Ophion ellenae (assembly GCA_963210295.1). Lineage (NCBI taxonomy): Eukaryota > Metazoa > Arthropoda > Insecta > Hymenoptera > Ichneumonidae > Ophion > Ophion ellenae. Next base: position 63,096,688 of record OY723385.1, read on the forward strand.
CTTTATCTTGCTATTGAAGCATTTTTATAAATTCTTCCAATTTTTTTGAACGAAAAACTGTCGGAAAAATAGGCTAAATTCGATACTTTTTTTTGTCAAACCACCGCCATTTTGCCAATTTTGACTTTTTTAAACCTCCATAGCAAGATGACGGTTTTCATACTGATTAATAATCTTTTTACAAATTTTGATTCGGAAAATATGTACGGCCACAATCGTGTACACCGTGAGGACTCCTTTTTTCGAAGACATTTTCAACCGTTAAAAAAATGTAAACAAAAATAAAAATAAGCGTTAAAAAAATTATTTTCTTTTCTTCATGAGTGCTTTGACTTGACATAAAAAAACTCGGACTGATAAGCATATTTTAACCATCGAAAAAAAAATCGCGAAAATCAGCTATTTTTCGATTCGTTACACTGTGATGATTCCTTAAGGGGTGTTATACACAGTGTTATATATAGTCAGAAGGCCCGAAAAGATCGATTTTTTAAGCATTTTTCTTGAGATCACCTTTAAATCTATTAACGTCAAAATTTGCACTCATATTATGGTAACTTTAAACTGTATTTTAACATTTTTTAATTGTAAAAATAATTATTTTGAAAGCTGCTATAGCTGATATCCGGGAGCACCTCTAAAAAAAGGCGTCTTACGGTGAGCACGATATCTCTGGACTGGATCATCTAAAATGAAAAAACCAACAATATTTCGTTCATATAATGGATTATCTTGTAATTGATCGAAGGAATAAGCAAAAGAATAATTGTTGACAAAATGGCGGCTTCTAAAAAAAATCGATTTTTGACAAAAATGTAGGCCTTAAATTGTTTATAAAATGGAAAATATTTATCGGTTTAAAGTCATTACAAATGTGCGTGTAACTTCGAGAATATTCGCCGGGTTGACAAGAAATTTTCTGTGTGTGTGTACTTAAATATATGTACATTACGAATTTTTTTATTTTTCGGAAAATTTCACTTCATATAACCCCTTACGGAAATTCCTAAGGAAGCACTAGACTCTTAACAAAATTCTACAGAAAGGACTAAAACTACAAGTTTAAAAAAATCGTATGTCCAAAATTTCCAGTTTATGCAGACATCGCAATTATTTTTATTCGCTCGCTTGACACGGTCGAAAGAAATAACTGCGAATGAAGAAAACGACGTTTGTCCCAAATACCGGTATGAGAATATGTTCCCTTGTACGAATATTCGACAAGCGTATAAATCTCGCTGGCAAAACGTGAACAGTGAATCCTACATTTTCACCTTCATCCTTTTTATTCGGTCTCGCCTCTATCCGACTGCCTGACGCGCGCGAGCAATTTTCTTCTAGATTTTCTTCTTCTTTTTTTTTAAATAGATATCGAGAAATTCTTCGGAAAACTCGTGTACGGCATAGTAGTCGACGGTGGAGAGTAGCAAAAGGACGAATCCTCCGAGTCCGTGGAGGGTAGTTTTCTTTAGCGATCCACGAGGGTGGAGGCTGGTGGGGGAGGGGAAGGGGGTTGAGAGTGGAGAACACACGAGGCAGGAATGGTGCGTCAAGAGCTTTCCGCCCAGTCTGGACCAGTAAATTCTCGGGCGTCGAGTCAAAGAGACCAGAAACGTTTGCGGTCGCTCACCCACGCGTTTATCCTTCCACTTGCTGTGTGTTTTATTTTCTCTCCGAACTCGCCCTTTTCCGTCTTCGCCCCAATCCCCCGCCACTCCTTTCACTCTGCCTCCACTGCTTCTTTTTTTCTTTCCTTACTCTTTCTTCTTTTGTTAGCGT